>CAUYUJ010020499.1:10000-26728 GCA_963575745.1 Prorocentrum cordatum | reverse complement strand
CCTCCTCCGCCTCCTCCTCCTCCTCCTCCTCCTCCCTCATCCCCCCCACCCCCCATCCCCCCTCCCTCCCGTCGATCCCTCGTAGAGGGCTGGGCCAGCCTGCCCCCCCAGGGGTCTCCTCGGGCGCGGGCCCCCGTCTGGGGCAGCGGGCGCCTTCAGGGCATGGCGCTGCCGCCTGTTAACCTCGAGGCTGTAGCCCTGGCGCCTCATGGACATCACCTGCAGCGGGCTGCAGGGGCTCGCCATCGGCGAACATAGAAGAAGAGTAACGGCATAAACCTAACTTTTTTGCGCTCCGCGCGGATTTCTTGGATCCGCGCTGGCCCCCCCTCCCTGGCGCGCGGAGCGCGCCAGGGGCGGCGCCGGAGGCGCCGCCAGAGCGCTCCAGCGCGGATCCAAGCAATCCGCGCGGAACGCCAAAAGTTTATGCGTATGCCGTTTGTTGTTCTCTGAGAATACCAGGTGGGCGTTCAAGGCAGGTGTCGTCAGCGACCTCTGCGTGCCGAAGCCCACCGCCGTCGGGACTGGAGCGAGACGGAGCACCAGAACGTCGACACGGGCGTCGGCTCGCAGCGCGTACTGCGTTGCTGCGAGCCCAGCTCATCATCGCTAAGGCTTCAAGTGCATTTGCCGATTGAATTATGCAACTTTCGTCGTCGTCGTCGTCGTCGTCGTCGTCGTCGTCGTCGTCGTCGTCGTCATGGGGCCAGCAACTTGAACAAAAACGAATCGTCGGAGATCTGGGGAGGAGAAGGACGACAATCGCAACGAAGGCGAGGCCGAGGACGAGGAACACAAGGGAGGAGGGAAGTGGGGGAGGTGAGGCGCTGCTCCTACCACGTTCAATCTCCTTTCCGGCCCACGGTGGACAGGAGCTCGCGGGCAGGCAGGCGCCCAGAGGCGAGGCAAGGCGCAGCTCGCGCCCTGGGCGGCGCCGAGCACCCGCACTGCCAGAGCGAGAGGCCGCGAGCGCGAGGGTGGCCAGAGAGCAGCGTGCCCGCCCACGTAGGCACTCCGTGCCCGGCCAGACGCGAGGGGGCCTCCCCCGCGGCGGCGCCGCCAGGACCTCGGGACCTCACCAGGCCAGAGCCCCGGCGAGGCGAGGCCGGCGGCGCGCAAAGGAAAGGGCGAGAACCGATCTCGGGCCAGACTGGCCAGCTGCCAGACTGGCCAACTGACGGACTGCTGCCAGACGCTTGGCCGCTAGGCTGCAGCCAGGCTGCTGCCAGACTGACCAACTGCCAGACTGCCAGCTGCCCGGCTGACCACCAGGCCGACACGTACTGGACTGGCCGACGGATGAAGAGCACAAACGAAGAAGGCCGCTGGTGCAGTGGGGCTTGGCATCGTTTGACAACGAAGGCGAGACTCGAAGTACACCCTATCAAATCAGGAGAGCCCTGTTTCCCAGGCCACCCAACTCTTGCAAGCCCTTTAGGGCGTGTGCCCCTTAACAAATTCGCTTTTCCAACTCCATGCTTCCCCCTTCTGGGGGCCCCAAGAGGGTCCCAAGAGATCCTGAGAGGCTCCCAAAATGGCTCCAAGACGGCACCGAGGGCACCCAAGAGCGGACTAAAACTGGCTCCAAGTGGTGACTCTTGAAGCCACAAATTGGCGACCCCAGTCCATGCCGCCCCATTGTTTGAAAGATTTCCTACAAGATGGCTCTAAGAGGACACAAGAGGCTTTCAAGAGAGTCTCAAGAGTTCCCCTTGTCAAGACAACTCCCTGAGTCGTTGCGGGTTGCGCTGGTGGGAATCTGCAAGTGGGCTGGTGGGAATATGCAAGGCGTCGGAATTTCGACGCTTCTGGTACGTATCTACACCTTTTCGCCATCGCCTGCGGTAGGATACCGTCGCTCCCGTCGGCCCCCGAAAAATGGCCTCGTCGGCGGCATTCTGCGCGTCTGGGCTGCTGCCGCCAGACCTCAAATGGTTCCCATCACCATCTGCCACTAGCGCCGTCAGGCACCGTGTCGCCACGCGTGCCGCGTCATCGAGGGGCACATCAGCATCAGCCTAAGTTGATCCCAGGATCGGTGCGGGCACATGCACCCAGACCTGGCCAGTCCTGGACCCAGGACAAGTGCGCACATATAAGCCCAAACCTCTGACGTGGTGATTTGTCCAACATGGGGTCCCCAGTCCTCGGTACCTTCCCAGAACAGACTTCCTGCCGCGGAAATAATTTTGACGGCATCAGGGCCAGAAGCGAGACTCGGGAGGCCGAATATAGTGAAACAGCTTCAGTGTCAGGTCGGGTATGCCCTCCTACAGGCGGATTTTGGAGGAAAAATAAAAAAGCAACGAATGTCCAAAAATAGATACCAAAAAAAATGATAGACAAATCGTCCCCAGACTATGTTTTATTATTATTGAAAACTCCTCTTGTAGAGGGACAGACATTCCCGAACTAGCTCCAGTGCCTTGATCTGTTGGCCGTTTTCCGATCCTGAGGGTATGTCTTCGGCTGCTCATGCAGGCGTGCGAGAGGGACCCGGCGAAGGGGGCGACCTCCTGAGAAGGCAGAGGGGAATCTTAGCAGGGACCGGGGTGGTGTGAGATGGGCCTCGTGGGCGGCAGGAAAGCATCTCGGAAAGCTCCCTGGCTGCTTAGATATAGGCCGCCCAAGTGGGTTCTGAATCTATGCGAACGGAAGATCGCGCCGCGTCGCCCATATATCGGCGATACATCGCCGATACATCGGCGATGCATCGGCGACTACACTGTGGAGAAAATCGGGCTCCACTTCGAGCCGCATCGCCGATGTATCGACGATACGGCGCGATCCTCCGACCCCATCTAGTCCGACCCCATCTGGGAAGCCTAGATTAGAGGGTCGCCCTACCCCACCCTACTCCCCCGCCCCACCCTCAGACCAAAATCCTATAAACATTTGTCTCCGGAGCCCTCCAGGATCCTCACTGACCAACTGCTCGAGCTGCGTTTGGCCGCGGCGACGAGCAGATCCCCGAAGGCCAAGAAGCAGCGGAAACGAGGAGGACGAAACCGCCACCAAAGGTCAAACTGCACACCCCCTCCAGAGGCCCCCCAAAATGGTCGGAGGGTCGCGCCGCATCGCGAACGCATCGCCGCCACGTTCTCGATGCATCGTCGCCGTCGGCGCGGAGAAGCTCGGATGCCCCCCACGAACCGCACCGCCGATGCATTGGCGATGTGGCGCGGTCCTCCGGCCCCATCCGCCCGGCCCCCTCCTGGGAGGCCCGGACCCCGACGCCCTTCCGCTCGGACCCCATCGGCGCAAGTTACCTGTGGTCCACGGTTTTTCGGGGATCCGCGGGGGGGGGTCTCAACCCAAGCGCGCAAGACGCAAGCGCTGCATCGCATTCGGCGATCGAGGGCCCCCATTGTGCCCGCACCAACGAGGGCCCAATGTTCCACCACCACGACTAAGAGATACTATTCTGGCTGGATTTCCGCACAATTGCCGGAAACTTGAGCAAAAACACCGTTTTGTGCGAATGTATCGCATGGCGCCACCTGGCCGGAAACAAAAGCAATCCTCTTACAAAAAACATAGAATCGCTGTTCGCGTGCTGGTGACGCCTTTGTCGCTGTGGCTTCTGCAAAGCGTGAAGTGTGCAGCGACACGGGCGACACCTGGACGCGGACGGCGAGTTGTTCGGCGGACGGAAACGGAATATGCCACATGGGCCCGATGAAATCCGCAAGCCGCAAGGGCCGCACGATTCAGATGGCCCATATCACCAGCATGGGCAGCATGGGATGCGGGGGCCGCAGGGCCTTGCTGAAACCAACCCCCGCGGCAACTCAGCCCCGCGCCAACTAGCCGAGCAACCCGGGGAGTGCAGAGCCGACCAAACCAACCAATCAACCAACCAACCAACCAACCAATCAACCAACCAACCCAACCAGTTCTCCATGCGTGCACATATTTTCTGGGCACGTCCCGCTGTGAGTGTTTGAGTGGGAGCTTTTCAGCCTGTGGCGACTGAGCGTTCTCTAACGGCGACCCTTTGAGGTGCCCAAGTGACACGTCTGCTACACCGCGATGATCATGTGATTCAAAATAAAAAAGGCCCGCGGGTGCCACAACCAATGCTTTTCTTGATGTGTCCCCACAATCAAGCTGGGGATGGGCAAATGTAGCACCGCATGATGGCGGTTCCCCCCACTGTAGCGCCCCTGAGTCTCAATGAGGGTGGGTCTGAGTGCGAGTGGAACAGAGCGCGGTTGCGTGCGAGCATGGGGAACATGTCGTGTATGCATGAGTCTGGGTATCAATGGGACTGAATGGGCGTGGTCTGAATACGGGCAATATGGATATGGGCAACTCTGAACATGAATGAACAGTGTGTGAACGCTCAGACCGCATCGAACTGAGTGCGGGCAAGGGGGGGCAAGCTGCTCCTGGGCGCGAGAGGGCCAGTGCACCCCTCATTGGTAATTCACCGCTGAAGCGTCTGATTGCAACGCCCGCTATATCGCGGTGGTCATGTGCCCCCCGCAGGAGGCGACTCCCATCCGCAGAACGAGCAAACCGCCGAACACATCCCCACGGCACTCGCGCGATGGGGGCAAACATCATACATCGTAGCGTTTTGTCGTTGGGGTGCTGTGGCGCCGCGCCTGCCACATCGTGGCGGTCATGTTGCCGCTCAACTGAACAAAAAGGTCTGACCCACGACACGTGCCAACCGGTTGAGACACCCACCGCGCTGCGGGCGCGAATGGGCACGGCCCCTTTGCGGGTTGACCAAGTGCCGCGCGTGCCTTGTCGCGGCGACCACGCGGCCCTCAACAAAGAAGAATCTGTCCCGCACACAGTGTGGGCGCGAACGGGCGGGTGCGCTGCTCCCTGGCGGCGCCCCCTCTGGGCGCCCAAGTGGCACCCTTGCTATGCCGCGCTGATCCTGCGTCTTTCAACATAGAATTGCATGCTTTGCCAGACACGCCTCTCCTCGCTGGTGGGCAGGCCTGGGACCCCCGAGGGCGCGACGCACGAGAAACAGGAGAAGGAGCCGACCTCCCAACTCCACAACCACCGCTTCCTCCCCCTCCGCCCCCTCCCCCGTCCCCGGAAGGGCAACGATGAGGTCGAGCCACCTAGAAGGAGCCTGGAACGTCCTCACAACGAGGTCGCGAAGGGACACGTGTCCGCCCCCCTGGCGGCTGCTCCTCGGGGCGCCCAGTTTTGCCGCGCCTTCGCGCGTCCGTCAACACAGGGGTGTGCTCTGCCAAACGGCCATTCCCAGGCGGCGCCTCCCTGGGGCACCGCACTGCTACGCCTGCTACACATCGGTGAGCCGAATGCCGCGCATGAGCGCATCGAGCCACGATTGGTCTAGATCTGGTTGAAAGCGGGGGCGAGCGAGTCTGAATGATGATGTGCGAGAATTGTGTGAGTGAGTCCCCGTCGGGTGTAAGTGGGTCTAAGTGTCAGCGGGTTTGCTTACGAATGGGTCTGGCTGTCAGCGCGCCAAGGTGTCCGCGGACCTGCCATGCGCACGACGCGTGCGCGAGGACGTCGAAGGGAGAGGGGGCGGGAGGGCGGGATGCGGATGCGTCAAACAAACAACTGGTCACACCAATCACGCCGCGGGGAAAAACGCGCGCATCCTGCGATGCTGAAAATGGCTGCGAGGAGCGGAGGGGGCGCGATTACGACAGCAGCGGCTGGGGCTGAAGGAGGCGGTGCGGAAAACAAACTGGGAGTGCGAACGCAACCTGGTCAACCAACAAACGGGCCACGCAACCAAACACCCAAACAATGAAGCCACCCAAAAAGCATAACGTAACGGCATCGACGCTCGAGATTACCTCGCATCGCGGGCTCCACGACAGGGGGAGAGCGCAAGTGGCGGGGCTCGTGAAGCGGAACGCGGGGGCGGGAAGAACCCGGAAAATGAGGAACGATAGCAAATGCCCCCCCCCACCACACGGCAGGGGCGCCATGCAAGACCTCCCCGCCCCCATCGGCCGCCGGAGCCTGGATTGAAGGGGCGAGGAGGGGAAGACGGAACGCCGTCCGACGCCCGTCTGCCAACAGAAAGCGAAGCGGGGCGGGGAGCGGGGCAAGACAGAATGGCTCGCAGGAGCGAAAAGGAAGGAGGGGGACGAACGCGCTGCAACGCAATGCCGCGCGGCTGCAGCGCATCGCGAAGTGGAGGGACGCCCTATGCACTTGGAGCGCAACACGGACCAATCCGCCGCATGCGAGGCCTGGCGGACCGTTGCTAAGTGCAGCGCGCCCCGGCTGCCACGAACGACCAGCCAAATCCGCGCGGCAACGAAGAGGCGGAGGAACAACAGAGAACACATGGGGATAAAGAGGACCCAAAAAACAAAAAGAGGAATATGAAATATGAAGAGACTCGGAAAAGGGGACAGACTGCACAAGTCAGATCCGAGCCCGCGCGCGTATGACGCCATTGTCGCAAGAGCTCGGGGCGTGGTGACGGGGGCGACGCCTGCGCGTGGACTGCGGCGCGCGCGGGGCGCGGGAGCTGCATCCGCCACATGGACCGCAGGGGTTGCGCGAAACGCAAGGGCCGCATAATCCACGTGGGCCGTGCGATCCGCATGGGGCGCGGGGCGGAGGGCCGCGTCGGACAAGCGCGGAAGGAGAGGCCGCGCGAGACGCGCGGGTGCCCCCTGTAGAGGGCTGGGCGGGACGCACGGGCAGCGCGAAGCGCGCGGTGTACTGCGCAAGAAAACGACGATCCGCGCGGTGGATGTTTTGCTTGCCGCCAGGCAGACCCTGCACGAACACCGCAGGACCGGTAAACACTTTAGACCCCGTGAGCACCACGTCGCGCGCCCACTTGGGGAACCGATCCCCGCTGACAAGCATTCGGGCGAGAGCGGCGCCGACCAAATCAACCAATCACCCAACCATCAAACACAACAGCATCACTAGAGACGCCCTCACGGGCGCGAGGTTTGAAGGAGACGGGGCGCGCCTTGCAATTGCATTTTGCTCCTCGACAACGACGGGGGCAAAGACCCAGGCGACCAACCAACCCAACCACGCAGCCACGAGTTCCTCGCAACCTTGGCGCCAGAGCAAGGGGCAATGCGTTCATCCAGTGATGTCGAATGGAAAAGCAGGCTTGGCCAGGAGGGCGAAAAGGGAACGGACGAACCAGGAAGAGGGGCAGCAAAAATACCTCCCCCCCCGCAAGGCAGAGGCGCAGCGTCAGGCCTCCCGCCCCAGTTGGCCGCCCAAGCCTGGCTCGAACACCTCCGAACTGGACTCGGACCGCTGTCGGCGCCACCGCGGGGGAGCGGGGGGAAAGGAAAAAGGGGGCGCCATCCCACACGCATCCGCCGACAAAAAGCAAGGGGGGGTGGCGGGGCAGGAAGGAAGGGCGCGAGGAAGGAGAGGGAAGGAACGCGCTGCAACGCATCACCGCGCGGCTGCAGCACAATGCGAATTGGAGTAACGACGCATGCGCCTGGAACGCAACACAAACCAACCCGCCGCAAACAAAGCCTGGCGGAAAGCACGTTGTTAACTGCAGCGAACCCCCGAGCCCAAGTGGCCAGCCAAATCCGCGCGGCATCAAAAACGCGCAGGAACCAAAAAGGACTGAGAAGGAAAAGGAGGATTTGAACAACGACCGGGAGAGAAAATGGAGAGAGGGGGGAAGACGAGACCCAGACGGGCATAGACTGCACAGGCCAAGTGTCCGTGGAGGTAGAGTCTTTCAAGAGCGAAATGCTGCACAGGCGACGGCAGAAAAAAAATTTCGACACGAAAGATCACCACGCATGAATCGGTGAGCTCCTCCTCTTCCTCCTCCTCCTTCTCCTTCTCCTGATCCTCCTCATCCACGCTACTTTCAGTGACGAACGTAGGAACAAAGAGCGGGTATGTGAGAAACTGGGTGGGCCGAGAGATCCTCGTAATATGAACGCGACAGCGCCCCTAGCGACCCCCCTTGCGGTCCCCAGATGCCACGCCTGCTACATCACCACGATCAGGCAACCCTGAACAATTATAAATACCATTAAACAACATAAAGCCATAGTTCCGCTTGAGGTGTCCCCCCAAACTGGGCGCCAATGGGTAGTTTTCTACCCGCCATCACATCGCAATTATCACGCAGCCCTGAAAAGAGACACGTTTACCTCTCAACAGCCAGGGCGTCGCGCGAGATACCCCCGCTATCTGCGCACTCACGCGCAAGTGTCCTGCCCCCTGGCGGCTAACTCTTGTAGTGCCCAAATCGTATATCTACTACGTCGTTGCAGCGACTGCGTGGCACCAAAAAGAGACGCGGCGACATTCCCCAAACAAGCGTTTCAAATGACATATCCTCACAACCTGAGCGCGAACGCACCCGTGATGTACCCCTTGGCGCCTCCCCCCTGTGGCGCCCAAAAATGATACTTGCTACACCGCGATTGCCACGGTCTGAAATCACGTGTCTAACTTCCACAAGCCACCTGTTCGCAGGGGAGGTCCCCACAAATGTGGGCGCCAACGGGCAAGTGTCCGACCCCCCGACGCCCTCCCTCCCTCCCTGAGGTGCCCAAGTATATCACTCCCGGCACACTCTTGTGGAACCAATCGTACAAACATAAGCAACGACAACAGCAGCCAAGTCTTCAAAAGAAACCTCCTTCAAAATTACAACAACGCATCGGTCAAATCGATTATCCACCACCCATAAGATGTTGACAACATGCGAAATTGAGAGATTCAACCGCAAGGTGTATTTCAACAAAAAGCGAAACTCAGCCGACCCTTCGTGGTGTGTGAGACGATGTCGTCGTTTTCGTCGTCGTCGTCGCCGCCGCCAGTCCTCAGTCCCACCTCTTCGGCCATCTTGGGGCAATATCAGGGGCCTCTTGGGACGTCTTGGACGCTGGTAAAACCAAATGGCGAATTTGCTAAACACAAACGGATTCCTGAAGGAATGGTACGGTCTTCGCCTCGTGGTGCCGTCTTCAGGGTCCTCTTGGAGCCGTCTTGGGGCGCCTTGAAGCCATCTTGGGCCGTCTTGGACTCCCTTGGAACTTATCTGGAAGCCCTGGGGGGTCCCAGGGAGTCCGCTGAAGTTCCAGGGAGGCTCGGTGGAGGCCCGGGAGGGGAGGGGGCCCTTAGGTAACTCTGGGCGACCCTGGTGCGCTGCAGCCCCAGGGCTTCTGGGAGTAGGTTTCCACTTTATGAGAACTAGAACCACGCGCGCTGCGCGCTTTGGTTCTAGCAAGATGTGGCGAAGGTCTAGGGTTTGCAGCATCGAAGCGCAGAAAGACTTCTATCAATCAAGACCAATCAGCAAATCGCAACCTACCTCTGTCCCCATGGATGCACGCCGTGAACCCCAATCGACCTGAATACTGCATTCTCCTCTCAGCAAGCCCTCTCGCGCTCCCTCCCCTGTCCCCCCCCCTTCTGACGGACCAACACAAGCACATTCCACGCGGCAGAAGAGCTGTTGCGGACGCGGTGGACGTGTTCCACTCGGCATGCAACGCTTCAAAGTATCGTCGTTGCCGACGCAGTGGGTTTTTTTTCACTGGGCGTGCAGCGAGCGAGCGAGCGAGAAGCCGTGCACGTCAGAGGTGCATTGGCAAAAAGGGGGTGTGAAACCACAGCGAAATGCGATGCGAAGCCTCCGGCGTCGCTGGCTCCATGCACAGGGAAGGCTTGCCATCTCGTCAGCAACTCCTCCCTAAAATCAATCATAAAAATCAGCAGCATGAAACTCGCCCCCCAAAAACAATCAAACGTTCTGCCCTTGATGCCACAATGCGTGCAACGCTTCCTCGCCGCAGGCCGCCCGGCAAGCAAGGTCGCACACCTGAAATTTCCACGCGTTGCGGGGCCGCCCCCTGCGGCGAGCCCCAGCCTGCACGAGCTCGAAAGTGCCGGGTTGGAAAATGCACCTGCGCACGGGGCTGTTCCCTGGCATCAGGGCAATGTGCCTCAGGAGTTTCAACTGCCTGCGCGCCAGTGCGTCGCTCAGCTTCTGAACGCCGCATCGCCGTAGAACAGTTTCGTTGTTAATGCGGTTTACGTGCGAGTGCTTGATGCCCGAAATCCGGCGCAGGCAACGCACTTGAAAAGCGTCAATCGTGCCGCGCTCTGCTTTGCTAAACCAAACAATGTGTAAACAATATAGCAACTTTGATACTACACACGCGTCAAAGACTGCTAGCTTTTTGTCGAGGGACAATCGCGCGTGCTTCCACAATTTGCACAGCGTCTCAAAATCGGCGCTGGCCATGCCTAGCCGGCGGCTGAGTCCAGGCCCGCTCCGACCTGTGGAGCTCAAGAGTCCCCCTAAGTAGACCATGCTGTCCTTGCTCGGGATGGGGGCGCCGTCGGGCTTCGTCAAGGCAGTCTCGCAACAGACAGGCAAAGCTTCCAGCTTGCTCCAGTTGAAGGCAAGCCCGTAGTTGGACCCCGCGCAGTGGATCGCCCCCATCAGCCTGGAAACATAATCATCACTGGCTCCAGCGACAAGGGAGTCGTCGGCGTAGATGAGTTCGCTAACGGGTATCCGGGCGTCTTGCGTCATGCCGTGCGCTTGGAAAGCCCGGCTCGCATCGCGCATGAGGACCGTCATGGCGATTGAGAACAGGAACGGCGATAGCGGGCAGCCTTGGCAGACGCCGAAGGCTTGTGGCCATGGCCCGGACGTCTGGCCCGCCCCCCTCACTCGAAAAGATCTGCCCGTGAAGATAGCCCGAACTGCCTCTGCGAAGTGCCCGGGGGTGCCGAAGCGGACGAGCGCCTGCACCAGGGCGGTCGGCGAGACGCTGTCAAACGCCTTGGCCCAGTCCAGCGCCAGCAGGACCAGCTTGCCAGAGCTAGAGCTCCAGGTGTCTTCGATCAATCTGCGAGCAACGAACAGTGCGTCCGTGGTGCCGCGTTTTGATCGGAATCCGAACTGCGTGTCCCAAATTCTGTCTTCGGCACCTGCGTCCTTCAAGCGGCCGAGGAGAACCATGGCGTACAATTTGTACCCAATCGGAAGCAATGATATTGGCCGATAATTGGCACACTCGGCCGAGTCGCCTTTCTTGAACAGCGCGATGACGACTGCTTCGTGCCACGCATCCGGCACGGCCATATCGGTCCAGCACTTGTTGCAAATCAGTGTAGCTCACTCGAGAGCCGAGGTACCTGGCGTGCAAATAGCCTTCCAGAACCCCCCTGGAATGCCGTCGCCTCCAGAATACCTGTTCCTTCTGAGCTTTCGCGCAGCATTGCGAACCTCTTCCGGGAGAATGGGGCCTTCTGGGACTGGGAGAACTGCTCCTATAGGGGAAGCGCATTCGACATCTGCCACGGGTCGAACAGCCCATTGAACTCTGGAAAAGTAATCAGCGGGCGTGTCTGCCCTTTGATCGCTGTCAACCAATCTTCCGCTCGAGTCCTTCATGCGGCCCTGCCGCGCCACCGAACCTTCCCGCAGTTTCCGGATCTCGGCCCAGTCCCCGGATGCGAGGAGATCGTCGAGCCATTTCTCTCTGTCTGCTTTGACCGACGCTTTGATCATGCCGCGAAGTCGCTTTTCACTGTCAAAGTCGCCTTTTCTCCTTGCTTCCCCTCTGCGCGCGATCAGCTCCAAAGTCGCATAGCTGATCCATGGTCGATGGCGAGTTGCCGGAACTGTAGGCAGGCACTCGCCAGCAGCATGTTTGAAGGCCACAACCATCGCTGTGTTCAACTCATCCAAAGTACACCGGTCAGAAGCGAAATCTGCCATTTTTGTCAGAGAACGCGGCGCTGAAATCGTCGACCACGCTGCCGCAAGACAACGCCTGCAAGTCCGGCTTCTCGTTTCGCTCACGAGTGGTTTCCTTGGCGTCTAGGCGCACGCAGCAGAGGGGCAGGACATGGTGCGACGCAAAGGCCGCGTCCTTATGACTGCGAACATCGCTGACAAACGACTGCCAGCCCTCAGGGCAAAGTAGAAAATCGATTTGGCCAAAATACTCTGGACGAGCTGGATCAGAAAACTTGGAACCGATGTTGTAGCGCGTCATTTGCGCCTCCGGTGTGTGGTCGAAGAACGTACTGCTGATTAGTAGTCCGTGTGTCCCCACACCACTCCAGCAGCAAGCTGCGATTAGAATTTGGGCCCTGCTGCGCCGACGGGTTGCCGAAGACATACGGCCCAATATGCGGTAAATCGCATGGGAATAGCTTGTGTAGCCTCGCATTGAAATCTCCGAGAAGCATTGGCCCTCCATGCCCAGAGATGTCTCGGATAAGGGTGCCCAGAGACTGGTAAAATTCTCTTCTGACCTCGCGTGGTTTGCCGCTGCGTGGGGCGTAAATGCTGAAGATCGGAGAGAGCGTGATCCACCGCCGCTTTACTGTGGAAAATTGCCAACCTTTTCCTCCGGAACCCGGAAACCCCCCACCCCCCCCCCCCGAAAATCCCCCCCCCTGCCGGAACCTCCCCCCCCCCCCCCCCCCCCCCCCTCTCCCCCCCCCCCCCCTTCCCGGAAACCCCCCCCTCCCCTAACCCCTCCCCCCCCCCTCCCCCTCGAAAACCGGAGGGGTCACTACCGGTTCGAACCCCCCCCCCCCCCCCCCCTCCTCCGGATCCGGAAAACCAAGGAGGGTCCTACCGGTTGGAAACCCCCCCCCCCCCCCCTAAAACCGTGAGGAGGGGTGCCACTGCCGGTTCGACCCCCCCCCCACCACGCACCGCCAGCAAACGACTCCCGGTCCCTACCACCGCTCGCATCACATCCCCCACTGTTGTTCCCAGCACCACTGTCCTCACCACCACTGTCCCCACTGGTTCCACCACCGTCCCTATTGTCCCCACCAATGCCCCCACCACTGTCGCACTGTCCCCACTGTTCCCACAACTGTTCCCACCACGGTTCCACTCTCCCCACTGTCTCCACGGACCCAACCACTGCCTATCCCCATTGTCCCCACTGTCCCACTGACTCCTCCGCTGTCCCACTGAGCTGTCCCACTGTTTCCACCACTGTCCCCACTGTCCCCACCACTGTCCCCACTGTACCTCTGTCCCATTGTCCCACCGCCGTCCTCGCCACCGCCTTTACCAGTGTCTCCACCACCATTGTACCCTCCACTGTCCCAGTGTTTCCACCTCATTCCCACTGTCCCCACACCACTGTCCCCACCACCACCGTTCCCACCACTGTCCACTGCCCCCCCTGTTCCCACCATTGTCCCCACCACTGTCCCCACCACTACCGTCCCCACCACTGTCCCACTGTCCCCCCGCTGTCCCCACCACTGTCCCGCTGTCCCCTCACCACTGTCCCCACCAACACCGTCCCCACCACTGTCCGCACCCCCACTCGGTTTTCGAGGGGGGGGGGGGGGGGTTCGAACCGGTAGTGACCCCCCCCCCCTTTCATGATGAGCTGGGGGGGGGGGGGGGGAGGGGTTCGAACCGGCAGTGACCCCCCCGGTTTTCTGGAGGGGGGGGGGGGGGGTTCGAACCGGTAGTGACCCCCCCCGGTTTTCCGCCAGCAGCGGTAGAACACGCTCTTTCGAAGATCGGCACCTTGCCCCCGCTTCACCACAAGCGCCCTCGACGACACCATTCTGAATTCGATGATGCTTGTACGTATCCTTGGAGATATGAGAAATCCAACCCCCGCTGTCTCCTGGTCGTCCGCGCCTCCAGAGAGAATCAAAAGATAGCCAGGGCCAGTGACCTCATACGTTGACTCTGGCTTGTGAGTCTCTTGGATTGCGAGAATATCTATGTTGAAGGTCCGCATGTGCTCTTGGAGTTCTGCGATCTTGGACTCTGTCAGCCCTTCCACGTTCCACGATCCAAATACGACGTCTTTCCTGCAGGGGCGTAACGGCCCACCACGGTAATCGAAAAGTTCTGTGTAGCTGCTGTCGCGGCCAACCGCGTCCTCAGTATGTACAGTCATGCTGTCGTGAATTCGCAAATCATATGGGCTCATATTGGCAGTACTGCCGACTGCCAGTGCCGGTGAAACATTTGAGGGGGCCATTTCCTATTCCCCTGGGCGCCCAGGGGCGCCGGTCTGCTTCCCCTTGTAGTCGCCCTTCGCGGTGCCCTTGGCGCCTTTCGTGCCCTTCGCCGCCCGGGACACCAGATCGTCGGACTTCTTCCGGAGCTCTCTGACGAGTGGATGCCCATGCAGCTCCGCCCATGACCCCCAGTCCCCTTGCCAGACGTATTCGACTCCGTTCTGCACCACGTTCGCCGTCAAAGCGTGCTCTCCGCCAATTGTGACGGTGTAGGGAGCCTCGTCGGAGACCGCGATCGTGTACGGCACCTCCCAGGTGTTCTTGAGAATGTACTTCAGGCCGAAACAGAAGTTTCGGGCGGCGCGCTCGATGGGGGACCGGTCCTGGTTCGCCCAGATTTGCTTCCCCCCGCTCCGAAGGCCAGCGCCCCGCAGGAAATCGACCGCGCTGTCACGCTCCAGCGTCGTCCCGAACTCGGCGAAGATGATGCCTGAGTAACCTCCCTTCGAATATACCTTCACTGGGGGAGGGGCTCCCAAAGACGTCAACCGCTCCTGCAACCATGCCGTCGCCTGGGAGAGGTCGGAGAGGCCCTCCAGATTACCGATCACAGCCGTCACCGTCCTCTTGCCTATGGTCGGGTCCTGGTTCGCGCCCTTCTTCACGATCGTGTGCTCGCCCTCTTGCTTCATGTACTCCTTGATGTAGTTGCGCACCATGGTCCCGACGTCGTCGGTTGGAAGGGGCGCCTTGTTCACCCGCTCCTCGTATAGGTTCTCCAGCTTGTCCACGCGGGCCCCGGTACTGATGATGCTCGCCTCGACGTCCGCAAGCCGGTTGCACATCGTCTCGCCGAGAGTGGTGAATTCGAGCTTCAGCTTCCCGAAATCCTCCCGCAAGCGCTCCACCACTGACGTTACGGGGGTCAACTGTTGCTTCAAGAGAGCCGCGATGCCCGACATCGTAACCGGCTCCGTCAACGGGCCCCCCTCCATGCCACTCGGTAGAGCAGCTCCTGTAGCGGCGTCGACATTCGAGAAGTCCGGCTGCCGAAAATGGTTCCCGAGCTGTTTATCCTTCTCCTCGTCGTCCGAGAGCAAGCCATCGTCCATCTCGTGCACGGGGCTCCTCAGGCGGGCCCTCGTGTCGGCGGGAGTGGCAAGGGGCACAACTTCGACCAGCGCTGCCTCAGAGGATAAGCTGCCAAGTACTCCACGCACTGGAGTGCCCGGCTGGCGAGTGTTCACCGGCATGGAGTGTTCGAGAGAAAATCGAAGACAATCTGAAAGGGTGTAGGGTGTAATCCAGGGGGTGGGGATTAATCCAGGGGGCGGGGATTAATCCAGCTGCTTGAGCCAAGACATGCTTGAGCCAATACGGTTGGCCGCAGGTCTAAAAAGGATTCCGCATGATCCCACTTCAACTGGCTGCATACCCTTGTTCTTCATTTCAAGAGGGGCGCCTGGAGAAAACAAGCACACACACACACACACACACACACACACACACGCACCGCAGCAGCTCATGTCCACCGGGGGGGAGGTGGGGGGGCGGGTCCCAGTGCTTAATCCACCCGCTTGAAGCTGCCGCTAAAAGCAGCCATCTTTGGGGAAGGGGGTGTGCGGGGGCCCACGCCGATCGGCGAAAAAATACATAAAAAACAGCTACCTCTCAAGACGGCTCAATGGGCCCGATTTCGGCACACCCCTCACGCAGTGTGTGTACGCCTCCCCAACAACTGGACGACCCAGAGCGTCCAAGGCCCACCTGGAGCAAGCCCAATGCCAACTGTCCGATGCCTGCCCACGAACCCCCCGGCCTGCCCAAGGTCAGCCAGACGGCCTGTCCAATGCCTGCCTCAGGCCTACCGGGCGGCCTTTCAAGAGCTGATACGTAGCCCACCCAGAGCCCAGTGAAGGCCCGCCCACGACCTAACCAAGACGTACCACATATTTTTCCAAGACCTACACAAGTCCTACGTCTAGCCAACCACATGCGAGCACCATAACGAATGTGAACACTCAAGTGCGCGCGACCACCGTGCTCGCGCACGTCTTAATTACAACCGCCACGAAAACCTTGACAACGATGGGTTGTCATGAAAAGTTCTACGGTGCGCCCACCGTCGTCGTGCAACCGCCGCGCAAAATTTGACAACGCTGGGCTGCCCAAAGAAGCACGCCCACCTACCTGAAAACGCCAGCATCTCGCGTGAGATATCCCCGAATGCTGGGCGCCAACGGGCAGGTGTCCTACCCCGTGGTCGCTCCCCATTGTGGTGCCGAACAGCGTTGGTTGCGACATCGCGAACACCACGCGGCCCTGAAAGACGCGCCTATATCCGCGAAACAAGCAAACCGCTGGAGGCATCCCCGCAATCTGGGCACGAACCGGTGACCTATCCCCTGGCGGCCTCACCTTGTGTTGCCCAAGTGGTATGCCTGTCACATCGCGATGGTTATGATCGTGATATGGAGAAGGACGGAGGAGGAGGCGGAGGAAGGAGTGAGTAGACGGAGGCGCGACACGGACAACAGTAATTCCCGACGTAGAAGGTGGGAATTCACACCGCAGCATCTTCCACGAGACGTGCAACTCCCTGCACAGTGATCCGTTATCACCGTCGGACCGTTGCTCCGCGCACGTTCGACGGAGACTGGCGGCAATCACACTGGCCCCATCTGCTGGGACATCGCTTCGACTTTGACTTTCGACAAACGTGCGTTTGATTCGCCCATGTCGTCCAGCCCCCCACCTGAACCAAGAACACCGGTTTTTTGCCGA
>CAUYUJ010020499.1:0-5000 GCA_963575745.1 Prorocentrum cordatum | reverse complement strand
GGGGGGACCAGCATGCCGACGTCCTACACATATTCACGCTAAACATCACCATCCCCAGAGGGCTGCGACATGCAAAACCGCCGCCGTTTTGGAGGGCATCCCAGGGGTGCGCTATGCGGAGCTGTCGCCACTTCCGTATGCTGCTGGGTGGGTGCAGCACAGTGACGTCACGTCCCACGCAAACTCAGACTCGACCGCACTATCTCTGGGGGGGCTGTGAACTGCGAAGCGGTCGCATCTTTCGAGGGCTGCTGGGGTACCCAGCACAGTGGCGTCCTACGCAGACTCACATTCGACCTCACCATCCACAGGGGGCTGCGAACCGCGACACTGTTGACACTTTCGCAGGCTTCCGGCGGGTCCAGCAGAGCGACGTCGCACGCAGACTCAAATTCGCCCAACTTTCCCTTCTCGCGGGCCGCCCACGGCAAAATGTCACGGGCCGCGCTGCTTGTCCAGCGTACCACTTGGAACCTGATATTGCCACTAACCCCGACCTTGAAGGTCCGATTGATGCTGTGCCACTTTGTCGGGGCGTCTCCGACTGTCTTGGAGCCGTGTTGGGCAGTCTTCGGGACCTTGGGCGTCTCCGACCATCTCGGGCCCCTCTTATGCAGTCTTGAGGCCCGCGGTGTGCCCGGGGGCCGGGCGTCTAGTCTGAGCGAGACGGCGACGGATGGAAGCCGGTCAGGGGGAGGCGAGGTCAGGTGAGACGTTGGTGCATACGTTGTCCGTTTCGCGGTGGAGGCCTGACCGTGCGTTAAAATGCGAGTGCCCCACGGGACGCCGCAGAGCTCTCTTGGTGGGAAGGTTGCTGCAAAAGAGCGAGGCACGCGTGGGGCAGGATCGGGACATTACCCTGTGAGGGAGGGTGTAAGCTCGGCACGGCACCATGCGAGCCACTGGCCTTGCTGGAGCCGTGCGTGTGAAAATGGCAGGGGAAGAAGCCGTATTGGGGGCGAGCTCAGCACGTGGCCATGCGAGCCACGAAGTGAGCTCAGCACGTTGCCGTGCGAGCCACTTGGAACGGTGAGGCCGTGGGAGGGGAGCTCAGCACGCCACCATGCGAGCCACCGACTTTGCTAGGCCCGTGCGTGTAAAGGTGTCAAGAGACGGAAGTCTTACTTTGGGTGAGCTCAGCACGTTTCCATGCGAGCGACGACGTTAGCTCAGCACGGCACCATGCGAGCCACTTGCCCAATGGGGGGCGCGCGAGGTAAGCTCAGCATGTCTCCATGCGAGCCACCGGCAAACTCGGGCCGGTGCGTACGCAGGCGATTGGGGAAAACGCTCCGTCTTTGTGGTTCTGGGGCGGACAGCTCGGAATGCCAGTCCGTGCTCCTCTGCAGGAAAGCAAAGCAGGCCACCGTGGCAGCCGCCGGCAAAGCGAGAACCGTGCGTGTGAAGGTGGTGGGAGAAGCACGCATGTGGCATTGAGACTGGTCCAGAGTTGACTGGGCAGGGGTCGGGCATGTTTGGTCGGTTCCCTGGTTGTGCATTTCAGGGGCCTGGCGGGAGGCTGCTAGGCTTGGGCAACCTTCCTGGGGGTCCCCGGGTGGGGACGTGCGTGTAACGGCGGCCCGGTTAGGATGCCTGCCATCTTGGGCCGACTTGGGGACGTCTTGGGCTGTGTGGGCGCCCTGTGCAGCCGTCTGGGCGCCCTGTTGGGGGCCTATGAAATCGTCTTGGGACGATATGTGGGGCCTGTTCGGCCATATTGGAGAATCGGGAAGCGGAAAATGTGCCAAAACAGAAAACCCTAAAACACCAAGACATAACCAATGAGTTTTGCCCCTTCGGGCTGTCTTGAAGGGCCGCATGGATGGTTCCTGGGAGGTCTTGGGGGATTCCTGGGGGCGTCTTGGGGGGCTCCCTGGGCTGTTCCGGAGGGCATCTTGGAGGACAGGTTGGCGCGACTTGGGAGAAAAAGAAGAGCGAAGAAGAGGATGCCTGTATGTCCCGTGTTGTCCGTTTGACGTTGGGACGCGCCGTCGGGCCATCTCCGGCCATCCTGGGACGCTCTGGGGCAATCCGGGGGCCCTCTTGGGCACCTATGGGGGCTTCCTGAAGGCCTCTTTGGGGCCTCTTGGGGGCCTCCGGGGCGCCTTTGGGTGGCTTGGGGCCTCTTGGGGGCCTCTGGGGGCCTGGGGGACTCTGTGGGCGGAGAGCCCGAGATGTCGGTCCGTGCTCCCCCACTGGGGCCCCTCTTGGGGCGTTCCTGGGCCTTTCTGAAGCCGTCTTGGATGCATTGTGTGCCGCCTTCGAGGCGTCTTGGGCTGTCTGTGCGCCCTCTTGGGGGAGTGCCAAGCCGTCTTGGGGCGATATGTAGGGCCTCTTGGGCCGTCTTGGAGCGTCGGAAAGCCGAAAAGGCGAAAACGCGAAAATCCTTGACAAGCCTAAAGTGGATGAATTTGGACTCTTGGGGCTTTGTTCGGGGGCCTCTTGGAGGCCTCCTGGGGCGTCTTAGGGGCTTCTTGGACCATCTTGGGCGTCTTGGACCGGTTTTTCGGCGACTCGTGGCCCTCTTGGACCATCTTGCGGATCATCTTGGAGCCGTCCGTGCCGTCCGGAAGCGCGTCTGCCAAATGTCCAGCGTGCCTCTTGGAACAAACATCACCACCCTCCTCCCTCATCCTGCATGTGTTGTTGTCGCCCCCTTCCTCTTTTCACCGTCACTGCTGGTGTCGCGTTAACTTGTTGTCCGTACTCGGTCTGGTTCCTGCCCTTCGTTCCCACACCCTGGGGCCTCAGTCCTCATCGTTATGTTGCTGTCTCGTGAGTCGTGCAACGCGCGCTCCCCACATGGCTTGCACAAGGAATGGCACATCCTGTGTTGCCATCAACCACACTATTAGGTGGGGGCATTGGATAAGGAAGCATTGGATCAGGAATCTACGGTCTGGAAGCCAATGGAAATCCAATCGTGAATTGGCCATGGATATCACCGCCGCCCTCATCAGATAAGGAACCCTCCAGGGCCTGAAACCTCCCGTGCACGTTCCAAGCCTTAACCAACGCCCCCCACCGTAATGCAAATAGGTTGGGAACGCCGCAGGGTAATCAGAATCTCAACAAAAAAGCCACGTCCACCGACCGACGATCCACTACCTGGCCCCGCCGACCCTGGCCAGGCCGAAACGGCCGTTGCTGGCGGGCGCCTCCGCGACGGAACTCTCGGCTCCGCGCGGATTTCTTGGATCGGCACTGGACCCCGCTCCCTGGCGCCCGGAGCGTGCCAGGGGCGGCGCCAGAGGCGCCGCCACGGGGCCCAGGGCCGATCCGAGAAATCCGCGCGGACCTCCGAGTTTTTATGTCTGCGTCATTGTTCGTTCCCCCACCTCCTCCTCGGAACTACTGCACGGCTCCGGCAGGCTCGTGCCAGGCCCCCTCCGCGCCCCAGGTGGCAACCTGCCAGCGGCCGCCCCCGTCGGCTCGCGCGGCGCTGGCCCTGCTGGCGCCCGCCGCCGGGCGGGGGTCGCGGGGCGAGAGAGGCGGCCTTCCCAAGTGGGGCCGCGGGCCTCTTCGGGAGGGCCGCGGGCCCCTTCCCCGGGGGCCCTTTCGAGCTGGTGTCCCTCACCGCCGCCAGATGCAGTCTTTTGGTGGAGAATGGCCGCGGATAGGGGAAAGAATGGTGACACAAACATAAAAACTCGGTGGTCCGCGCGGATTTCTCGGATCGGCGCTGGACCCCCCTCGCTGCGCGCGGAGCGCGCCAGGGGCGGCGCCGGAGGCGCTACCAGGGGGCCCCAGCGCGGACCTCAGAGTTGTTGTGTTTTTTGATGCCTTTCACTCGTTCCCCGAGTTGAGCCCCCCAACAAAAACGACGATTCCTTCCCCGAGCTGAGCCCCCCGAGTTGAGCCCCGAGTTGCTGCCCTTCACTCGCTCCCCGAGCTGAGCCCCCCCCCCAAAAAAAAACCTTCCCCGGGCGGCCTCCGCGGCAGGACTCCTCGGGGGCAGGGGGACCCCCCGGGGGCAGGGCGCGCCCTCTCGGGAGGCCGCCCCCCTCGCGCTGCCCCGCCCGCGCGCCAAGGGGGGGGGGGGCACCGGGGGAGGGGGGAAGGCGTCTCAGGAGGAGGCTGCTTCGTGGGAGGCGCCGGCCCTGCACGCGTAGAGAAGGCCCGGGCCTTCCAAGCAGCAGGGGTGCGGCTGATGGCCAAAATCCTGCACCAGCCGCGCAACCGGGGCGACGGCGCAGACTTTCATGCGCCCCCCTGCCCCCCCTTCAATGTTGATTGGCTGCGCCCACGGGGTGCAGGATTTAGGCCAGTCGGCGGATCGACAAATCGCGCCACAGCCTGCCAATATGACATTGGGGGCCCTGGGGGGCGAAAACAAAAATCAAAAAAAGTGCAGGATTTTGTCCATCAACCGTGCGTCTACGAAGCCTTCCCTCCTCCCCCTGCCCCCCACTGCGCGGGGCCGACCCTCCCCCCCTTGGGGGGCGCCGCCGATCCTGAACGTCCAGGTGGGCTTCGGGAACGGCACCCGCTCTCCTCGGGCGCGGCGGAAGCAGCCAAGGAGTCAGCTAGATGCTCCCGACTGGCACTCGCAAGAATTCGGCGACAAACACGCTGCCCACCGATGGTACGGGAGCGGCGGGGGCCGGGTCCTCCTCCCCTGCCGAGATCCGACGTCACGAAAAAAATACAACATCGTGGAGCCCTGGACCCCATCTGTCTGCAGCATTTTTCGAGCCAGATCGATCAGTGATGGTCAAGGCCCCCGCCTTCTAAGAAGCAGGGGTGCTTCTAAGAATCCTTCCCCCCTCCCCCTACCCCTCTCTGCGCGTGGCCGAACAAGACAAAATCGTCCGTTGCGAAAAAATGGAACTGCGTTACGCCGAATCAGCCTCCTCTTCCCCGTCCATGTGGCACTGTCCACCCCGGCATCCTTTGTCGAAGAGCGCGGGCTGGAACATGTCGGGGACATCTCCGCCCATGACCTCAGGAGTGGCCCCCCCAACCTGGCCGGGGGGAGAGCCTGACGCCACCGCTGAGAT
>CAUYUJ010020498.1:62500-155749 GCA_963575745.1 Prorocentrum cordatum | reverse complement strand
AGAGAGAGAGAGAGAGAAAGAGAGAGAGAGAGAGAGAGAGAGAGGGAGAGTGAGGGAGAGAGAGAGAGAGAGAGGGTACAGAGAGAGAGAGGGAAAACAGGGAGAGAGAGAGAGAGAGAGAGAGAGAGAGAAAAAAAGAGAGAGAGAGAGAGAGATAGAGAGAGATCCTAGAAAGGATTAGGAAGGGTCGGATGAGGCAGGCGATGAAGCGGGGAGAAGCAGGAAGAGGCGGACAGGGAGGGGAGCAGGGAAAATGAAGGAGTATCAGGAGGAGGAGGGAGATGCCCAAGCCCTCAGACTCCGTCGGGCTCCCGGGGCGAGGGCGGCACAAGGCCTTCTTGCCCTTCCTCTTCGCCACGGCCTTCGGCTTCGGGGCAGGCTGGATCGACCGGGCGGGGGCGAAGTCGCCGCGCATCGGGTTCGTGAAGTTGTTGCCGTCCAGGTAGAGCCTGAAGGCGGGGTGGGGGGGCGTGGGGGCCAGGAGGGGCGGCAGCAGAGTTAAACGTAGGAGGGCCAAGTAGACGGCAGATGGGGGGCGTCATAACGAATGAATACTATGGCAACCTCGCGATACATGCATAAGCACGCCCATGCCGCGTGCCGAACATAGAAGGTCTCTGCCAGTCATGCTCAACTCAACATGGTGCAAGAACACGCACATGCATCACAAGTGGGCGCGCGGCCTCGGCTGATCCCAGGGCTGCTCGTGCTCCCCCCGCACCTTGCTCCACTCAGGGCCTTGGTAGGCGGCGTCGAGCTCTCGCACGTCGTCGCGGTTCAGGCCCAGCGTTGTCGCTGGGGCCATCACTTTGACGCAAGCGCCCTGAGCCCCTAAGTGCAAGCGCCTGCTAACTCCCGAACAACGCACGGCAGCGCGCCAAGCAGGGGCGCCGCGAAGCCTCGGGGGGGGGGGGGGGGGGGTCCAAGCAGGGGCCAGCGGCAAATGATATAACATCGACTCGCATGCCCACCCGCGCCGAAACAACGCCCAGGACGCGAAGCCGAGGCGGGGCGCCCAGCGGCGCGAGGGGCCTTGCCCGAGAGCCTCTCGCGCAGGGCCGACGCATGACAGGAGGGCGAGGTGCATGAGAAGCCACATTCCGTCCTTTGGGCAGGTACTGGGCCGTCTGCATGTCCACGACCTTGCCCCACGGCGGCATGTAGCTGGTGCCCGCGGGGCCATGTCCATCGCCACGTTGCGCAATGAACCATGTAATCTTCTTGCCGTACTCCGTCGGGTCCTGCTCAGCAGCAAGCAAGAGTGCGACAATCGAAATGAGATGTGCAAGAACCTTGAACGGGGATGAACGCAGCACCCCATGCTATGTTGCATGTTCGTGTCATCGATGTCTCTGGTCGCCCCTGCCCCGCCACCCACCCGCCCACCCCGCGCATGGGGCATGGTTGCAGGGGCCCCCTGCCGCCCCCTGCCCCCCGACGCTTTTAGGGCCCTGGATTCCTCGTCAAGCAGCTCGTCGGCTTTATCCTTGGTGTCAGATGGCAGCTTGTTCTTGCGCAAAAACAAATTGCAATTTTTCCCTGGCGATGGCAACGCCGGCTCGGCAACGTCCATGGCGGCGACGACTTTCTCCTTATCGGACGTGCCATTGCCCTCCTGCTCATCAAACAGACCGTTCAAATCAGAGTCGTCCATAGTCCACAGCGGGTCATCTTGAAGGCACTGGAGGAGGTTAGGAATGTTGTTGGGGCTAGCAGCAAACGTCATGACTTCGCTCTGAACCGAGGCCAGCACAGCCTTCTTGAAGAAATGAATCTCCGCGCCATCAGCGCCCTCTTCCTCCTGGGGGAGAAGGGGGGGGCAAACGACTGCGATGCTCGTTCGACTTGCCTGCCCCCTCCCCCATTCAAGCAGGCCCCAAGTGAGTGCGTGCCAAATAAACCTACGGTTCGGTAGACACGGGTCCTTCTCCTGGGTGACGATCTGAGTCCACCAAGTGGCCAGCGCAGTCTTGTTCGTCTTCACCTCCATGTCCCTCTTGTGTCTGTCGGCTCGCTGGGCCTGATCGCCGCCGCCCACGCTGCCTGCGGGGGCGAGGGTGGCGCGAGGAGGGAGAGGCCAGGAGGTGGGGGGAGAGGGAGCAGAGAGGGCGAGCAGGCGACGTTGGAGACAAGACAAGAGGGCGGCAGAAGTCGGGGCTGGGAAGAGGCGAGGAGGGCGCTGCGACGAGGGCGCGGCGCGACTGGAAGCACAGCCAGAAAGCGGCGTGAGGGTTATTTACTTCGCGTTGCCGCTGCCGCTGTGTCGCACCGCCCCCCTCCTCACGCTTTGTATGTTATCTCTGCTGTTGTAGGGGCGCGCGAGCCTCTCTCTCTCTCTGTCTCTCTTTCTCTCTCTCTCTCTCTCTCTCTCTCTCTCTCTCTCTCTCTCTCTCTCTCTCTCTCTCTCTCCCTTCTCGGTCACTCACTCCCTCGCTCTACCTCCCTCTCTCTCTCTCTCTCTGCTCCCCGTGGCCCATCTCTCTCCCTCTCTTTCTCTCCCTCGCCCTCTCTCTCTCTCTGTCTCTCTCCTCTCTCCCCCCCTCTCTTTCTCTCTCTCTCTCTCTCTCTTCTCTTCTCTCTCTCCTCTCTCCTCCTGCCCTCTTTCTTCTCTCTCTCCTCTTCTCTCTCTCTCCCTTCTCCCCCCCCTCTTCTCTTCTCTCTCTCCCCACTCTCCCTCTCTCTATCGATTGCTCTCTTCTCTCTCTCTCTCTCTCTTCTCTCTCTCTCTTCTCTCTACTCTCTCTCTCTCTTCTCTCTCCTATCTCTCTCTACTCTCTCTCCCCCCACCCACCTTTTTTCCACCCTCGGCCTGCAACGCAGCCCCCCCCCCCTCCACCCCCAAATTCCCCATCGAATCCACCACCCCACTGCGCCGAGATCAGGGCAGACCTCGCAGTGCTACCCTATCCTCGATCTTGCTCCCGGGAGCGCGGGGGGGGGAAAGCCCCCCGGCACCCCTGCGCCCCTCGCGCGCCCCCTCGCCCCAGAGGGCGCATGAACTATTAGCCCCCCCCCCGCGCGAGACAGAAGAGACGTTGCCTGTCGCCCGCTGCGGCGCCAGTCGCTGCTATCCACTCCGCAGCTTCCTCAGGAGCACGCTCCACTCTTACCTCTGGCGGCGGCGGGGGGTTCAGGGCGCGGTCGAGGTGGGGCGCGAACGACCTGGGCATATCCTGCGTGGCAAGGTGGGCCGCGGCGGCGCTCTCGTTCTCCTGGCAAGGGCGGCGAGGCGGGCGGGGGGGGGTGGGGGGCGTGCCCGAGGGTCTCTCACAAGAAGGTTGCGATGAAGACGGGATGGGAGGAGGAGGCGAAGGAAAAGGAGGATGAGAGGAAGGAGGGAGGAGGAGCTAGGGCTAGGGAGCGATGCCAAGGCGACATGAGTGCCGCAGCAGCAGAGCTGGGCGAAGGGAATGAAAAGCATTGAATAGGCGCAAGAAGATAACTGCACCGCCGTATACGCTATGGAGGATGAGCACTACGCACGGCCCAGGGCCTCACAGCAATAAACATCGAGAGATGGCGGATGACGCGGCAGCGTCGCAACGACACCTCAAGATGCGGATCCAGGAATGGCGGGGTGGAAAGGTGCGAAGCGGGCGCTGAGGAGGAGAGGGGGGGGGGGGGGCCTGGGAGGTGGGGAAACGAAGCGGGCGCTGGAGCGATGTAAGCAAGAGGATGTCCTGAGTGAAGTGATGAAGGATGTCCGCCCGCAACCTCTGCCTCTCGGCGGGCATCAGGACCGCCGAGTTGCAGACCTCCCATGATACCTTGTTTATGCTGTCAGCCGTCAGGTAACCCTGGCTACTAACGTGCTCCTTGATGGCGTTGGGCATCAGGATGTTGAGCGCGGCTGTCAGGGAGTCCGTGCGATTGGCGTGCCCCTGGGGATCTTGGTGGGTCGCCCAGTTCGTGAAGCCCACCATCTCCCAGAACCAGAAATCGAACGCCTGGCCGCCGACCCCCGCCCACTACGTGCAAAGACTACAAAGCTGGGCAACGATGCGCAAACACACCCACAAACGCTACGCGCGCGACCGCAGTGCGCGCACACTGGAGCACTCGAGGCAAAGCAGACGCACACACACACACACACACACACACACACACACACGCGCGCGATTGCACGAGTGTTGAGACGCACTGACCTCCTCACCCGAAGACCTGATCATTAAGGAGGCCTCTACCTCTGCCAACGCTTCCAACCCTGCCCACACCACAGACGCATCACGCAAGCTGCTCACGCCCGGGGCCCCAGCTGACCTTGATCCAATCGAACGTATGAAGGTGCTGGGCGATCGACATCATGATGGTCGGCTTGACTGCGTTCTCAGGGTTGTGACGCTCGAGCTCCGCTTCCAGGAGTTTGGTCTGCAGCGGCTGTAAGTATTGCTTGGCCTCTGTCACAGGCCCGTTCCTCATGTTGAAGCATTGCGTGCCCAGACCGTGGAGGACGTAGAAAGACAGGGAAGCCCGTGTGTTAAGAAGGGTATTCGTCGTCGCGTTCAACTCCAGGAGCCCCGCGAAACCTGGCCTGGTATTGAAGAGCGCTGTCATGTTGTATTTCCTCACCTCTGCGAGCAACTGCGTCACGTCGTCCCAGCAAACTGGCAGGCGCTTTGCCGCTGTCTCAGCAGCCTGCCAGGCGGCGCACAGCAACGTAGCACGAAAACATCAACAATAGCAATAAGAGCGGTGTCCGTGCCACATCGGAGTCACAAGGTCCCCCTTCCCCCGCCCCAACATGGCCCCATGGAGACAGCGGGAAGCCCACGGGGGTCACTCAACTCAGGAACCCTCTCACAGCGCATGCTCAAGTTCGATGGCCCTGGTACCCGATGGCATGCGCATGCCATGCACATGCGCAACTATGACATACACGCGGCTCTGCGCACAATTATAGAATGCGGTGTTACAGGGCGCGCCTTCGTACTAAGGCAGCCCGCGGCTTCGTTCTGCGTGGCAAGCGACCCGCCCTTGGCGCCGATGTCGGCGAGCACCGCCAGCATCGTCGCGTTGGCGAGCTCTGCGGCGAAGGGGATTTGCATCGGCGCCTTGACGAGGACCTCACTCTGCTTCAGGAACTTCGCGAAGTCGACTGCAACGGTCGCCAGGCCACCGCCCCCTCTCGGACAGGGCTTCCTCTGATGGCTTGTCCAGCTCGATGGCCTCATGGGAGTCGGCGCCCTCGATGGCCTGATGGCCGAGGGGGGCAAGCGGGCGGGGGGGGGGGGGGAAGAGGTCGCGCTCCCGGGAGAGGGCGGGAGCAAGGCTGGGCCCGCCAGTGCTCGCACAGGGGCCAGGACAAGGGAGGGGGAGCGCACGTGAGAAACCGAAGCACGTGGAACATCACAGAAGAGAGAAACAACAGCGCATGTTGCAATGCAAGCGAGCGCAATATGTCTGGGCGCAAGGGTCAGCGCGAGCGGGGAGAGTGGGAATGGGCACGATGAGGCATCTCCAGGATCTGGCGCTCGCAATGCAGGGTGGATCACGCTGTGGGCAAGACCAGGGAACCAGGGAGCGAACATAAAACATGAGTCGAGCCTTCTTGACCTCGTCATGGGACAACACCGTGGCCTTGAGAGAGTCGAAGTCCGGGTCGCTGACCCGCGGCTTGAGGGAGCAGCGCCGATAGATCTCCCGCTTGAAGATCTGTCTCAGCTGGCCCCACCCAGTAATTGCCCTCCCCTCCCAAACCCATTTTGCGCCCCATGCTCCCAACCTCCCTTTCCGAGATCGTTGCCCTCTGAGTGGCCCTGGCCCGAGCTACGCTGCTGCGCACTGTGCATCGAGGGCCACCGCTTACTCGCACAGATGTCGAATGCCCCCCTCTCTGTTCAAGAGCCCCCCCGAGAGCCCCCTCCCCTGCTCCCGGGGCCCGAGAGATCGCAGACTGCCAGACTCTCCCTGTGTCACTCCCCCCCCCGAAGGTCTTCGTCTCGCCGCCGATGCACAAGTCGACCTTGCCTGCGAAGTTCGCGTACAAGCTGGCCATTCTCAACCCAAGCAACTCGTCGGTGCTCTTGTCGTCGACTGCCGCTGCGATGTACCTTTCTGTCTCTTCCAAGAAGCCCAGGAACGTAACCTTGCCAGTCTTGCCGCCTCCAGTTGCCGCGGTGACCGATTCTCTCTTCGCCGCCGCATCCTTGTGCTTCTTCTCGCGCCGCATCTGCCTCGCCACGATGGACCGCAGGACCTTCGCAGTGCCTTTGGCATCGTGCTTGCCAATTTTTTGCTTGCGCTTCCTCACAAAGCCTGCCATCTTGGCTGCCTCCTTTTTCTTGGCCTCCGCTTCCTTCTTCTCTGCCTTCTCCGCCTTGGTGGCCGACTTGGTGTTCTCCTGGGGATCTCTGGGAAGGGGGGTGATGAGAGGGTCTTGGGACGGGTGCCATGAGGGGAGAGCAGGGGCTGGAAATGCGAGCGAAGCCTAGGGACCTCCCCCATCCGCTCACACACAGGTCCTCAGCAGTGGAAGCGGAAACGACATTGCAGCAACGCAACGCAAACTGACATGCTACATGGCAAGCCGCACGCACCCACCCATGAGGAACTGCAAACACCCGCACTGCGTTCTCACATCTCTCAGGGCCCTTGCCTGTCACCCTCCCCTGGCCGCGCCTTTTCCAGCATCTTCATGACCCTGCTGGTGGACATGTCGCACAGCAGATCGTCGATCTGCTTCGCCGAGGGTTTCGCCGACAAGACGGGGGGCCCGTCTGGCAACAACGCGCAGGCTCCCCAGCCCTTGCCCCCAGCCCTGGGGAACCACAGCGACGCAATGTCGACGCTGAAGTGGGCGAGCGGGGTGCCCTTCAGCTTCCTGGCGGGGCGCCAGGCACATGCGCGAGAAGCTGGGTATACTGCCAAGCGGCTTCGCACCCGAGACGAGGTGGCCAGCAGGCGGCGAGCATGGCCCGAGGAGTTCAGTGCGTCTACAATTCCAAGGCCCCTGCGCCACGAACCCTGGCGGCCCCAAGGACGGACAGGACAGCATCAAAGAGGGCGAAGCCACGGGCGGGGTAGAGGGGGTGAGAATAGGCAAGTAAGATTGGAAAGGGCGAGCCCCCCCCCCCCCCCCCCCCCCAATGCCACCACATTTGGCCTGGCACGTGCCCACACCGCTTCGCGCGCTTGGCCCCCCCTGGCGTCCTGAATGATGATGCGATCACGTGCGCGTACCTATCGTAATGCGTGCACTCGCTGTTCGTAAGATCTACCTCCCCCATCACTCGCGCCTGCAAGATGTCCCAGAAAGTCTTTCCATTCTGCCAGGCGCTGCACGGGGACACCTCCGTGATCGTGCTGCAGGGCTTCATGGCCTGGTACATGGAGGTGCAGCAATCGGGCAGGCATGCCAAGGGGGGCTGGCAGGGCACCGTGCACATAAGGGGGCACTATGCGCGTCACGCGGACGAACCTCCGACTGAGCTACGTGATATTCACACGAGTTGCTCGATAGGGGTGCGTCGAGGCCATGCTGAGAAAACGAAGTGCAAAAACCATGAGTGACTTGAGCTCCACGCAAACGGCCCCAAGCCAATGAACGCACATGGCTGACTATTGCACACTCGCACCGCGCTACACGATTGCTCGCGACACCGTCAGGCACGCAAGCACAGACGGACGTGACGTGCACGCATGTCGCAAAGCCTATCCGTTGCCCCGTCATGAAGCCGACGCGTGCGCACCAGAATCGACGGGCACATTCATATTGAACATAATCACGCTGCACTGATACGCACTGTGCTCTCGCACCCCATGCCCACTCACCTCATGACCGCCTCGCCCTCCCCGCGCCGTTCGCTCTCGTCAATATTGCACGCAGCTCTTGTGCCGCCCTGCATGGCACGAGCTCTAATAATATATTGTTTGCCTACCCGCCTCCCCTCTGCCGTAACCACCTCTCTCTTCATCCCCTCCATGCTAGCTTCGACCCACCCCAGCACGTTCAGCATCCCCCCGCCTCCGTGTACACCAGGCTGGTGAGTTCGTACGATCTGTAGTCGGGCCAACGGGCAGGATAGAATGCGCACACCACCTCGAATTTCTTCTTGTCCCTCTCTGATTGAGACGTGCTTGCATTTGTCCACCCCATCGCTCGCTTTTTCTTGATCCAGGCGGCGTCGATTGCCACGGTGGATCGGTGTACCTGCCCTGCCCTGCCGCGGCCCCTCTTACAGAATGCGAGAGCGTGGGGCCCAGGCCTGCGGCCGCTGAGCGGGGCACCCTTACCCAGGCGAGGGGCGCGCGCATGATGTTTTGAGTGGGCGAGGGCCGAGGGGCCGAGGGGGACCAGGGGCTGCTAAAAAGTCACTGTGTAACCACGTTTGCACCGCTGCCGCGTGCCTCATGGGAGTCTGGCCATGTCCTCTCGGGGGGCTACCTCCCATAGGGTCTGCGGGGAAGAGGCTCCTACAGGTGCCGATCAGCTATGCCCCTCTCCTTCTCCATCTTGCCCCCCCTCATCTCCTAATGCGCGTATCTGTACCTGCTCATCTGCCTCGTCCAGCACGCGTGGCCCTGCTAGCAAGTTGCCAAACGAATGGAAGAGCATCCCCCCGCCCCCGCTCTCCTCCAGCAAGGTCGTCTGCGTGACCTGCGAGTTGACCGCGTTGCCGAAGTCCACGAGGAACTCGTACACGTAGACGGCCAGGTTCCTGCTGTACACCTCGCGCGCAGGGGGGGGGACGCGCGCCAGGAAGAGAGGCAGAGAGAGGGGGGGAAAGGGAAGCGGACGGCCACGGAGCGAGGTGCCCGGGACGATGCGAGAGCGCGCAATCATCAAAGCGAGAAAACATTCGGGCGACGTCTAGGTGCCAGGGGGAGTTGAGTGGGAGAGAGGGCGCGCAGCATGCAGGCCCCCCCATTGCCCGGGACACAAGGAGCGTGCCGTGGAAGTTGCACGAGCATTGCATTGGGCACATTGCCATGTTTGCACCTATCGATACCAAAGCCACGTCGCATTCGTCGCGGCAGCATGCCCAATCAAACACCACTGAAGCAACGCACCAGGAAGGGCTGGAACATAGGAGCGGCGCCGCGCCAAGTGTGGCGGCAAAACAGGCAGGCCTTCGAGTGCGGCACCCCGTTGGCGACGCTGCCCTGGACGCTCTTGTTCTTGCGCTGCTTGTCGTCGAGCCAGGCGAGCTCGCACCCCTCGAGGAGGGTGCCCCAGTGCAATGCCAGGAACTCTTCGTTCCGTGTCTGCGCGCAAGAGGGGGGAGTTGGACAGGGCCAAAGGCAATGCGATAGCTGCGCTACTTGTCACGCACCTCTCTTGCTGCATGCATGGCATTGCGCCCTCCTAAGCTGCTAAGCTGGACAATATGCGGCGCCCTGGCCCCCTTGCACGCCCCCCGCTGTGACCAGGCCCCTAATTGCTTTCCATGGCCCCCCCTGCCCCACCCACCCTCGCGCCTCGTCGCCGTGCTGGCACACCCAGGCCCCGCCCCTCAAGTCTGTAAGGATGCCCACAGATTCCACCGAGGCCTTCCGCTGCAAGACGGACGCCTTGTCACCTGCCCTCCCGTGGAATGCTCTCCAGGAGGCGCTCTGCAGATACTCGCAAGAGGGGGGGTCGAAGCGGCGCCAACGCCTCTGGCCTGGCACGGATTCACACTACCAAAGATGCTCGGGCACTAAACGCACGGGAGAATGAGGGGCTCCAACACAAACACACGTCTCAGAAAAGGAGAGCGTCCCGGGGCAACGCTCTGGCGATTCCGACGCTGCGGTCTCTCGCGCCCCCGCGCTCACGAGCCCCCTACTCCTCGAATCTCTGCCTGCCCCAGAACCTTCCACGCGTCGGGCGCGCAGCGCCCTCGCGAACACCAGCGAATGCGCGCAGGGGCGATCGGACTTAGATGGGGCATGCGCCGAAGGAGAGGTTGGGGGCATGAGTCAGTCCAGGGCTTCACTACTGCACCTGAGTTCCCCTTGCGCCTGGTCTGGAAAGCGGCGGTCTGAGCGGGTCGGATGGGCAAGGAGCGAGCAGCGACGACGAGAAACATAAACTCGCGGCTGCCCCTGTCCCCTTTCCCCTTTCGAAGCCGAGCCTCTCTTGTTCAGCGAGTGCCGCTTGACCGCCCAGGTGCCCTGGGACGTGACCAACACCAACTTGTAGTCCCGGTGGACCAGCACGCCCAGCGTGCCATCCACCCGCCTGCGTCGGGGCGAGGGGCTGCCACGGAATGGGATGCGTTGTGGGTCAGATAGGGTTAAGGCGCGAAGGTGGCGAGTGGCAATGCACACAGGAGAGCGCAGCCCAAGGGGAAGAGGGGGCATGGACTCTTCTTGGCAGGGTGAATGGCGAGCGGGTGGCAATGGCGACGACGTTGGAGAAGGCGGGGAGAGGACATGTAGGTCAGAGGGCGGGAGGTTGCCAATAGGGCGAAGGACGGTGGTTGGATGCAGTGGCTGAGAAAGGAGCAGCAGTAAGATGAGAAATGGATGGGCACGTTGCGAAGGTCACGTAGAGAGGGCACCCACTGGCCAGATGCGAAGGAAGCTGAGGAGGAGGCAAGTGCGGATCTAACCGATATGCGCTTCGCGACCTGTACGCAGGCTGGAACGCTGGGGCGGAATCGCCAACATGCCATCACCATATCGCGCATCGCGGGGGTGGTGGAGGGCGGAGGAGCACACGCATGCACTGCACTGCCATTGCTGAGCTGCGCGCCTCAAGATGTCCGCCGTCGATGAATCGTCCGTGAAGATCTCCTTGATGTGCTTGATGTTCTTCGCCTCCCCCGTCTTGAACAAGTCGGCCTCGCCGAACCCGTCCCTGAAGGTAGCCATGGAGCCAGCGTCGCTGCTCGCCGCCATGATGCCACCTGGGGCGGCGCCAAGCATAGGAAACGCAACGCGGCCCACTGCGAGCACGCACAGCGCATGCCGCATGCCCCAGACCAAAGCCCCCCGACCGACACGAAACCCCCGCCCCGTTCCCAAACAGCGTCTGTGCCACCCTCGTGGCTCGCGGCGCCGACGCACGGAAGCTCGCTGCAAATGCAAGTCATGCCCCCGCCCTTCCCCCCCCCTCGGTGCCCCCCGGGGGCCCTTGAGCAACGATGCCTCTGTGAGGGCGCTTCGGGTGTGGGGGGGCTCCTTGAACTGAGCTCGAGCGCTCTGCATCGACAGACCTAGCTCCACACGCACTCGGCGCACGGCCCTCGTTAAACGCCTGGGAGGCATCGGCGCACTGGGCGCGCCCGCGACGCGCCACCGCGCCATTGCGCGCAGGCTGCGCGCAGCACTCACCGCCATGCTTCAGCTCCTCCCCCATGCGAACGCACGCGCGCGCAGATTTAGCAAATGCACGCAGCGCGGTTGCACGGTGCAGCGCGCAACGGAATGCCAGAGGAGATGCGAACCCAAAAACGATTCAACGCATTTCGCCTCAACCAACGCCCAACGCATTTTTTTTTCACACAATCGCCGCGCGACGATCTGCGCTCGCGCGTCTCGCGCAGCGCGCGCAACATATCTAGTAATGTTTTTTTTTGTTGCGTATCTTGGTATCGTTTCTGTTTTTTTTTGTTTTGTGCTAAGTCTTCTAGCTTCGATTTCTCGCCCCACCCTGCTGGCAGAGACATGGTCATGTCTCTGGCCAGGCTGCCCGAGACACAGCTGTGTCCCGGGCCAGGCCGCCCGAGACACAGCTGTGTCCCGGGCGGCCTGGCCGAGACACCGCCATGTCCCGGGCGGCCTGGCCGAGACACCGCTGTGTCCCGGCCGCCGCCCGGGACACCGCTGTGTCTCGGGCGCCCTTTCCGACGCACAGCCGCGCCCCAGGCAGTGCGTCCGAGACGCAGCCGTGTCCCGGACAGCTCGCACGAGACACAGCCATGTCCCGGACCATGGGCCCGGGACACAGCTGTGTCTCGGACCAGGCCGCCCGGGACACAGCTGTGTCTCGGGCAGCCTGGCCGAGACACCACTGTGTCCCGGGCGCCTCGTCCTGAGGAAAATATGCGCGTGTCAAGCGCGCTCGCGCAGAGGAAAAAAAACTCTCGCGCAAACAACTGCGCTTCGAAACCAAACGCGTTGACGTCGAATTCCAAACACGCTTTTCGCAAACAAAACACCTTGCACCACAGCCGCGCGCGCACTCATGCACAAATGAACACGCGCGCGCGCAGGGAGGGAGGAGCAGAAGGAAGAGGAGGCGGCAGCGAGGGGGAGAAGGAGTGATGGGGCGCGGGGGAGGAGGACGGCGGCGCCGCGGGAGAGGGAGGGAGAAGGAAAGGAGAGAGGACGAGGATGCAAACGACGACGACGCCGACGAGGAGCGAGGGAGGAACATGGAGGAGGAGCAGAAGGAGATGGATGAGGACGACGAGAAGCGCTGCGAACGCACACCTGCGCATGCACATGCACGCACGGACCTAATGGGTGGCGCCCCCAGGGGGGGGGTTGTTGGCCCGCCGCCTTGGCCCCGTTGGTCTCGAAGGTCTCGAAGCCACCCCGCGCGGCGCAAGCCTGGGCAACGGCGCGGGGCGCGCGCTGCATCCGGCACTGCCCGTGTGCAAGCCGCCCGAAACTGCATTAACTGACCCTGCTCTCCTCTCCTTGGGAGGGGGCGGGCTGGTGTCATTGTCTGGCACCGATCGGTGCTGATGCAGGCGCCAGCGGTGGCTGCGCAATTCTGCGTACCACCGCGCACAACGCCCGCGCATGGAACGCCCGCGCCCCGTGGCCGCCTCGCGGCGTGGTACCAGCGCGATCACAGGCCCAGTCGGAAGCAAATGTCGCACTGGAACGGTTCGAACGTCACTCCCTCGGAGCACGCCTGTGCGCAGCAACGATGCCATGGCATCAGGCAATTTGTGCAGACGAACAAGTCCCCCATTGGCGGCAGCTTGAAAGCGTCTTTCAGATGCCCGTCGCACAGAGCGCAGTTGCCCCTCACGTCCTTCGGAAACCTCGGGCCGCAATACGCCTGCACCTCTGCGTGGTATTGGAGGTGCAGAGCCCATTCTGCCATTGGCGGCCTCTCTTTCATGCCACCAACTGTCTTCACCATTGCGACGCCCATGTCCCTTGCGAGGACCTTGCGCGGCCCATCCAGAGGAGTGAGTACTGGTGCCGCGTAGAAGATCAGTGTCTTAGCGCGCTTCTGCTCATCCAAGTCGATTTGGCGGCCCTGGCGTGGGATGGCGTCCCAGCGCGCGAACGTCACCCTGCCGTCTGCTTCGATCAAGGAGATGACCCCATGCTTCATTGGGTGCGTGCCAGGCGCCCGGACGTTGGCCCTCCTTGCCGCCAGCTCGAACGCCCTGCGGTTCTCGCGGTTGGCGCGGCGCACGTCCTCCATACCTGGGGGCGCGTAGCCATCCACGAACAGGCCGCCCATGCCAGCGTCGGGGCCGCCACCGTCGTCGCCATCGGGGGAGGCGTCGCCCTCGGCGTCCTCCGCGCCGCGTTCATCCAGCAAGCGCTCCTCGGGGTGTTCGGCGCCCTCGGCGCCGAGCATGTCCTCCGCGCCATCCTCCGCGACGCCGCCGTGGAAGGCCTCGACGCCAACCTCATCCGGGAGGTCCGCCATGACTTGGTCAAGGTCCACCTCGGCGCCTGCGCCGCCGCCGCCCGCGCCTGGGCCGCCAGGCGCGTCGTCGCCTCCGCCTGGCGCGGCGATGGGCAAGGGCGCGGGCGCCCCGTCGCCAGCGGCCCCCGCGGCGGCTGGAGGGCACGGGGCTCGCCTCGGCTTTGGCGGGGGCAGCTGGCTGAAACGGTCGCCAGGGGCAAGGTCAGCTGGAAGAACTGCAAGCCGCTAGGGCCGATGACGAGCGACCCCTTGGCAACCCACAGCACAATGCCATAGGACCATCCGAGCACAAATGGCAGCAGGCCGTCCGCATCTCAGACTTCCGCAACGTCGACCGACACTGTCCTGTACACGGATAGCGCAAGTCGGCCCGCCAGGCCAGCAAAGCGATGCTTGCGCCCACAAGTGGCGGGCTTGGCTGGCTCGGGCTGCCGCTCCCAACACCCCTCTTCGAACCTGTCTCTCTGGGCAGCCGTCTGCATGTAGGCGATGACCTCGTCGTGCATTTCCATGCACTCGGCAGCGCTGATGCTCTGGGACCTCTTGATCTGCATCCTGTCCGATGCCAACTTAATCTCTAGCGTCGGTGCCCTGGCGCTCATTGTTTGCAAGATCGAGTTCATCCCTTCGATTTCTTGCGCGTCTGCTGGGATCGCCGAGCGCAGCAGCAACATGGCCCCCCACATATTCCGCGGGCACACCACATCGTCCCGCGCGGTGGTGAGTTCCGCGCGGAACAGTCTGACAAGCTTCACGCCGACGTCAGAGAACTTCCTCTCCAAGCAGCACTCCTCCAGGCCAAGCGCCTTCGCGGCAACCTCTCTGCGAATAGGGCAGTCTGCGTGCGGGGGGCTCTCCACCAGTCTCAAGAACAGATAGGGGAAGTCCCCGAACTTCCTCGTGAAGCGGTGCTCCCACGACGCGGCGCAGGCCGACGCCAAGTGAACGATCAGCGCCGCCGCCTTGCACGCAAGCGCCCCGTTGGGGAGCATCCGCCACAAAGGGGCCCACGCCTCCTCTGATGCTGACGCGCCAATTTTCGAGGAGACCGCCAATCCGCGCCGCTACGGCGCCGACATGGCCACCCACCATGTTGCTCACTGGTGTCGGGCCAATGTACGCGTGGCCAGCGCCCTCTGCCTGCTGCACCGCGGCGTTGAACTTCTTCGCTTGCTTCATCATCCAGTTGGAGAAGTGCGAAATGGGCCCCTTGGCGATGAGCGAAATGAAGATGATGGCGAGCATGAGCTGGCTGTTCGTAACGCGCACGGCGACCAACTTGAAGTTCTTCACTTGCTCTATGTAGTCATCATCTTCCTCCGCTCCTGGGGCGACCTTCCGCCGCTTCGCCCCTTTCTTCTCGGCAGGGGGCGGGAACGCGGCCATGAACACGGGGCCGATCACTGCGCGCCCCTCCACCAACGCGCTCTCTATAGCGCCCACTCGCCCCTGCCTCCCTTTGAGCGGCCTCCCTGGGACTCTGCGGAAGTGCTTGCGCATGGTAACGTCGCCGTAGAGGCGCGAAGCCATCTTCCGCAGCTTCTCCGCAGCCCCAGTCGAGCGCCAGACGTTGGCGACTGTCGCGACGTTCCCCCAATACTTGCAGCCGCCGTCCTTGTTCATTGGGACCCCTCCTGCCTGCAGCGCGACGAGGGCCCCCCCCCGCCGCCTCGGCTGGCGCGGGCGGCTGCGCCGCGGCATCCGCGGGGGGCACGGCGGCCGCGGCGGCCTCGGCGGCGGCGCCATGCGGGCCCCAGTCAAAGGATTCCAGGATCTGCAGCATGCCATGCACAATCAGGTGCGCCTGATGTGCGCAACAGAAAGCCATGAGGAACATGACAGTGTCGCACCCGCCCAGAGCGGTCTGTAGCATCGGGGCCATACCTATATTGTCTGGACCAGCGTCTACACCGAAGACGAAGAAGCTGAGGCGCCGCGCGCCTGCGCCTGCCGCGCCGCTGCGACGCTCCTCCCAGTTAGCGCAGCCGGCTGACGCCATCTCCTTCTTGATGTTGGCATGCGTCTCATCTGCTTTGCCCGTCTTGACTTTCTGGAGGTCGCAAGCCACCCGCGTGCACTGGACGGCGCGCTGGAAGCCCTCGTCCGCATGCGCGCCGTCTGCTGGCTGCGCCGGCGCCAGCGGCGCGGCTCGGTGGCTGTGGTGAACCAACATCGACACGTGCATCTTCTCACGATCGATGGCCTCTTGGTGCGTGGCGTCGCACCGAAAGCATATAGCCTCGATGTCGGGCGCCGCCACCGCCGCCGCGGGGGGCGCGGCGGCGGCGCCGCCTGCGGCGGGCGCGCCTTCGCCGCCGCTGGGCACCTGGGCACCTGACCCCCCATGGCGACAAGTGCCCGCGCGCGCACGGCTGCCGCGGCCCTGTGTTCGTAGGTCCATACCGTGCGCTTGTCCTTCACAGCGCCGTGAAGCTCGTCACCGGCGACCATGGCTGCCGTGGCTGCGCCGCCTGCGTGCGCCACGTTGCGCCGCAAAGCCAGCGTGCACCCCCCGAATAAGGACACGTTGGCGCGCCCGCCGCTCCTGAACCGAACAGCCTGCATCAGCACTTGCTCCTCTTGGTTTCGCTCTGCTAGCTGGTCAGCAAGTAGTGCTGCCCGTTGCTGCCATTGGTCTCGGTTTCTCGTGAGGTCCCTGAGCGTCGCCCGCTGTGCTGCCGCTGTCTGGTCGCGCGCGGCGATGGTGGCGTCCCTGGCATGAAGGCGCTCCAGCAATTCTGCGTGCGTGAGGCCGTCGTAGGAAATGCCTGGGCCCGCCGCGACAATAGGGCCGCCCGCTGCGGCCGCGCCCGCGGGCGGAGCGACCAGGGCCATGCCCGCCGCTGAAGCCGCGCCGCCATCTGCAATCGGTGGGGGCGGAAGGCCAGATGAGGATGCTGCCGATGACGAACCGAATCTGCCGCCTGCCTTCTCGCCCTTGCAGTTCCCATGGCCGACGGGCCGCGGCCTGCCGCGCGTAGGCCCTCGGGGGGCGGCAATCGGCGAAAGCGTCCTTCACCTCCTGGAACGCGGTCGTGACGTCGCAGAAGTACGTGAACACGGCAGGGGGGAGGGTCATGGGCATCTTGTCGCCCCCCGCGGGCCCCCCCAATTGGTCTGCATGGCGTTCGGCCAACATGCGCTTGATCTGGTTCTTCAGCTTCGGCGCGGTCATCGTGCGCGTCTCGTTCGGGTCGATCTGTAGGCAGTGCAACGCCATATGGGCCGCGTCTGTGTACTTCAGAGAGCCCGCCGCGATCTGCGCGCCCATGCCCCTCGCGTTGGCCACGTGCACCCTGCCCTCGAGCAGCACCGCTGCGCGACGAGCCATCCTGCAAACAATTGGTTGGTTATTTGCACGGATGCCGCGGTGCCCAACACCCACCGCAATCATTGCATGCAGCGTTTCCGTGACCATTTTTGGCTCGAGCACGTTCGGGGCACTTTCCGTAACCATTCTTGGCTCAAGCGCGTTCGGGCCACCAACCGACGCCACTGCTCCAGCGGCGGCGCGGGGGGGCGCCGTCGCCACGTGCCGCAATCACATATCATCACCACGCCATCACCTCATCACATCGCACCGTTCCCTCCCGAACGCTAGCCGCGTGACAGGCCCCCCATCCACGGAGGGAGGTTGCGTAGAATCCCCCCCCCCCCCCGAGGCACGGATGCCGACGGATGCCGCGTGGCTTCATCGTGGGCCCCTTGCACACACACGCACTCCCTCTCTCTCTCTCTCTCTTTTTTTTTCTCTCTCTCTCTCTCTCTCTCTCTCGCTCGCTTTCTCCCTCTGTATATTTCCACGCATATGCATGCGTGTATTCACGCAAGGGTATTGGAGCGTTCTCGGCACGTGCATCCATGCCTACTGGGCGCGTCAACGTCGCGTTGCCTTATCGCTCGGATCGCCTGGGAGATGCACCCGGTATCATTGCGGCAATGCTGAGCTGCCCCGCGGACAAGCGCCCGTCGCCCATGCTCTGTCGACTGGTGCAGCTTACCTATGCTGACGTACCGTTCATCTCGATATCCACGCATCCTTTTTCTCATTTTTTTTTTTGTTTCTCTCTCTCTCTCTATATATATATATATATATATATCACTCTCTCTCTCTCTCTTTCTCTCCCCCCCCTTTCTCTTGTGTTCGTGCCTCTCTGTGCTATATCTCTCTCTCTGTCTCTCCCTCGCTCTATCTATCCCTCTCCCTCTCTCTCTCTCTCTCTATCTCTCTCCCAGTCATGGGGTCCTTCTTCCCTATGGCCCGACCCTTGTCTTCTGATTGCCTCCGCTGTTAACGTTGGACGTCGCCCGCAGCAGATCGCGGGGCCCGATCAGTCGGCGACCCCGACCACTGCATTTGGGGGGCATATCTGGTCACCGTAACGGCGCATAGAGAAAGCCTGAGCAAAAGCTCGCCCCCCTCCTTTGCTCCCGCCCGCCACGGGCCACCTCGGCCCCCCCTGCCCCGAGGCCGAGCCGACATCAGCAAGCAGAAAGACGCGCTCCCTCCGAATCACGCGCTGGCTGTCGACCGCCGCCTCGAGGCGCGCCGCGCTGGCGACGCCGCCGCCGGCCAGCGCCGCGCGAGCGCCTGCCGGGAGTGCGCGCGGGGGGGGGGGTGAAGGGGTCGGTGCGACAATCGCTGCATGCATGCGTTGGCTCACCTTTGCTCCGACGCGCGCGCCCCGCATCTCCGCGCTCAGGCCTTTCGCTCATGGGCCCCACTGCCATCGCGCGAAGTTGGCATTGTCTTGGAGCGCATCTCACACTACAGTCACTATAGTGTTCTGAGGGAAGAGATAAGCAGGAGCGCCTGAGGCAGGAAGGGAGGGGGGGGGAAGGGGGATGTGGCAGGGGCGCAGGAGGGGGGAGGGGGAGGCGTCGTTCAGCACTTCTCTCCCATCGAGTTACTGCAGGGGCCATCGAGATCAGCAAGAGCCTCAACCTGATAATGGCGGGCCGCTCCTGTCTGTCTGCTCGCCCACCCATCCTGCTCTCGAACGTGGTCCTCGTCGCACCCTCTCGCAGCCTCCGCCTCCTCCGCAGCCAGACCCCCAGACCACTCTACTACTCCACTACACTCGTTTCCCTCCTCCACTGGTCCACCACCTTCCCTACCCCTCTTCCGTGCGCTTTCTAGCCTCGCGTTCCCTTCGAGCCACTCCGCATCGCGGGTCGACAGTGCCGTCGACGCGCGCCCCGATAGGTAGCTGCTGCACGCGCCGCTATTGGCGCCCGTCTGCGTGCGCAACTACACTGCGTAACCTATAATTCAGCATATCCAGCCTGCGATGGGCAACGAGCGGCAGGCATATGCCGCGCGCGCCTGCCCTCCCAGGGACTCGCTGTCGCAGCAACGTCGAGCCGCGCGCGGTGCCAGCCACCCGGGGTTGCCAAGCAATACCTGCCTGGCAGCTAGGACTGGCAGCGTCGAGCGGGGCGCAACGGGCCGCGGCGGACCGCGACAGAGACGAGATGCGGGAGACAACAGGGGGGCGCCACAGCGCACTCGCGCATGAGCAACGCACGCAGGGCCCCAGTCACGCGCGCCCAGCCCCCTGGCCCCCCCCCCCCCCCCCCCCCCTCCTCATCCCACCCCCCCTCCATCCCCCACCCCCTCCTCCTCGCATCCCCCCTTCCACCCCCCATGTCCAGCTGGGGGTATCATGGGGAACTGCGCGAGCTTAAGCGAGATAGATAGACAAGGTGAGGTACGCTCCTAACCTCGCGCGCCACACTCAGTAGATGCCTCCAGCATCGAAGAGCTCGCCGCCCCACATGAGGGCGGCGTCGTCGGTCGCCATGCCATCCCTATCGCTGTCGTCGCCGTCGTCGTCGACAGGCGCTGCCTCCGCCTTGTCGAACGCAATGGTAGCATCCGACGCCCAGGGCGGGCGCGTAGAAGCGCCTCTTAGGGAGCAGCAAAACGGAAACGTGGATCGACCGTCACCGAACTTTTGCGAGACGCCCCCATAGGTGAGAGCATAAACGTGATCTGCTTTTGTAGGGGGCGCGGGGGCAGGGTCCCGGGAGAAACTGGCACGCCCCACTCGAGCCCTTACGGCCCCAGATTCGTCTAAAGTTGGGCTTTCCCCTGAAGCTGTTTCAAGCCCGCCCGCCCCCGCTCGGCCCTGGGCCCTATCGATATCATATCGCACCGCATTGCCACATCGCCTTTTCTGTTTGAATTGGCCATCGGGGCCTCCGTCGAATCGGTCGGAGTGCCTGCCCTCTCCCCAGTCACGAAGCCATTCAGGAAGCCGAGGATGACGAAGCCCACCTGCGCCTCGCCGCAGACGCTGAGATGGCGAGCTCGGCCACCTTCAGCATATTGCAGTGCTCCTGAGGGGGCGCGCAGGCGGGCCACATAATGCGAGAACATGGAAAGGGGGTCGGGGTGGGAGGGAGGGATCATGCACGGGGCTTCGGGGCGGGGAAGGGAATTGCGGGGCGACTTACTCGACGGCGGCCCAGAGGCAATTTGCGGCACATTCAAACCTGTGAACATAGCAGGCTCCAGCATCTTGGACAGAGGCGGCACGCAACAATCCCAAGTCGGGCCGACCTTTTCCCCGAACGCTCCGCGGCCATGAAGTGCAAGTGGAATCTGAGGAGCTGCGACGGGAAGCCGCAGGGGTACGCCGCTGAGTCGTGGATGTCCTTCTGGCCAGACACGTGGCCCTTGATGCAAGTCGTGAGCTTCTTGGTATCCTCGCCCTGGCGGGGGGCAGACAGGGGAATTGGCGCGCGGTGTGCCGCGCGCGTTTTATGTGCTACACGCGCTGTTTCAGGGTTGGGCTCGGATTCGGGGCCAGAGCAGTAGGCCTGGCCACCCCCGGGGCCCCAGGGAACGTTCGTGGCCAAATCAGGCTCGCGCAAAGACTCGAGTCAGGAACATGAGCGCACGGGGGCCACTACACAGGGTTCGTTTGGGATCACGCAGGCTGTTGCTGCCCCATTGGTGCTGCAACGGCATGCTGCTTGATCTCGGCGACGACCTCTTTGGCCTTCAGCTTGGCCTCGATCTCGAAGCACTGCGCCCAGTCAACGAGGTGCGTGCTCATCGCGCAGAGAGTTGGTTTCCACGGCGTGGCACCGAAGGCAATCATGCGGAAGCTCGCCATCTGGAAGTTGAATTTAGCCAAGACGTCGGCCACCCTGGGGTACTTGTACATGGAACTCGTGTTCGGCTGTTCCAGCGCGATGGTCCCGCGGACAGAGAGAGCCTGCGCCGATGACTCGGCCATGAAACGGGGGCGCGGACCAGGGGGCAAAGCAGCGGCACTGACATGCACGAAAGCAGACCGCGCCAATCGAGAGCGGAGCCCAGCGCGAGCGAATGGGCGGGCAGGGCGGGGGCGGCCGCCCCACAGGAGAGAGAGGGCATCAAACCCTAGGGAGAGTGGAAGCGGGATTGGGGGCGGGGAGCAGAGGATCGAGAAGGGCAATTGAAAGGACAGACTGATGGGGAAGGCCGCCCAGGAGATTGTAAAGGCGTGGGCGGAGGATACATCAGAGGAGCGGAGTCGGTGGAGGAGTTGATCGAGACCGACTTAACAATGAGAAGAGCGAAGACATGGAGCACCCATGCCTAAGTGACACACGACATAACAATGCGCGCCTTCAGAAACTCGATGAAGTTGCAGACCTCATCTGCGATCGCACTGCCAATCGCGGCGTACTCGGAGCCAGGGCCCCCAGCTGGACGATCAGGCCTCCTGCCCGTCCCTCCGCTCTGCGCCAGAGAGGCGCGGTGGCACCTAAGTGGCGCCAGAGCAGCACCCCTGCCCTGCCTTGTCCCCGAGCATCAAAGCAATTCAGTTTCCTCGCGTCAGCTACTGGGCTACCCTTCATTTATGCCCTACCCCTCCCCTCCCGGCCCACCGCCCAGACAGAGAACACGAGAGCCAGATCCAATGCTTGCACGGGGGGCCCATCACAATGAAATAGCCACCGACCAGGTGGAGCCCGTGCTGGATCAGCCTACCCTTCCAAGTCTTGCCCGTGCTTGAACGAGCCCGAGCATATCCCTACCCCTCTCACTGACTGACATCACTGCCGCTCGCACGCGCGCGCATTCTCGCCATAACGCGGGGCCAACAACATCATGGTACAACCGCCGACGTCCCTTCGGACCTGGCACTTCCATTTCAGCATCGTGGATCGTCGACAAAGCCCCCCCCCCCCCCCTCTCTCCCTGGGCCCGCTCCCGCCGTCTCTTCCCGACGTCGGTGGTGACGTCGTCACCCGGGCCATCTTGCTTCTCGAACGTGGCCATGGTGAGGCCCGCCCGCCTGCTCACTAAGCCCACGTTGCCCTTCCCCGCGAAGAGGTCCATGCCCGCCAGGAGCGGCGACTCTGGCCCTTCAAGAGCCCTGATCGCGAGCTCCTCCTGCGGAAGAGCGGGCAGAAAGAAGGAATGGCGCGCGCGGTCGGCGAAGCATTCGAAGCAGCGACGCCGCGACCGCGCGAGGGGCCGCGCAGAGGCGGACGACGACCCCCGAGGCCGCGCCAACGACGCACCCGACCACGCAAGCCACACCACCCCCCAACGGCTACACGGCACGCCTCCCCACCCCATCCCACCCCCGACTCCTCGACCATCTTCCGCCGCGCCGCGGGGGCCCTCTCGATGTCCACGTTGGGGAGGCCAACAATGTAGCTCGGCTGCATCAGCCAGTGCATGCCCCACAGCCGCTCCCAAGTATATGCTGCCCCCCACCCCCGGCAACGCCCGCGCGCTCGCGCGGGCGGCGAGGAGCACGCAGAGGAGGAAGGGCCCGCGGGAGCAGCAAGCAGGGGACGCGAAGCGGGCCGTCAAGGAGAGGAGCAGAGGAGCGGGGGCTCGGGGGGGGGGGGCAATATGCGCAGGGAAGACACCATGTAAAGGCAAGCGCGTCCTTCCCCGTCCGCTCATCCTGCCCCCTCCCTCGCCTGACGTCACGCGTCTCGACCCTTTTCATCGTGCCCGCCCCCCGGGCCCCCGCTGCGTGCCCAATGCGATCGCCCCCGTCGCATACGCCTCTTCTCCTCGCAGCTCTCCTTCATCGTCCTGCCTCTGACTACTCATATTCAGTTCGCCCTGGCCCCTCCCCCCTCCCCGATTCATCCACCTCTCCTCCTCCTCATGTGTCCTCGCAGTTCCACCTCTTCCTCCTGCGTCTACGCCCTGCCATGCCGCGCCCGTTCGCCATCGCCTCAGGCGCCCCGCCCCGTGCCCCACTCTGAGTTTGCTGCCCCATTGCTCTGCCGCCGTCGCCCCGCAGCGCCCCCCCCCCCCACCCCCCGGGGTCCGTGGCACCGCGCGGCGGTCGCATGCCGCTTTTGTTCTTGGCCGCCACCTCCGCCCACTCGCCGTCGGCGCTCTCCTCCGCGGCGACCGTCTCGGCGGCGCGTGCCTTGGGCGGCGTGGAGTCGGAGTTCGCCGAACGGAAGAACGCCTCGATGGTGCCCCGCAACCTTCGTCGGGCCCCCGCCCCCACACCCCCGCAGACAAGGCCCCTGGGACATAGCGGAGGGGAGTGGGGACGAAACGACTGCAACTCCTGACTCCACGGCCACGAGGGGGGCAGTGACTGACGTCGATGACGACGACGACGACGACGACGTCGACGACGGCGGCGACGACGACGACGAGCGAGCGAGGAACGACGAGCGAGGGCCGACGACGGCGACGACCGCCGACGACGCGGCCCGACGCCCCACGAACGACAAGGACGAAGACGAGGAGGAGGACGACGACGACGACGACGGTCTTAGCTCGCCTCGCCCCTCGACTCGACCGCTCCTTGCCCGCCTCGACCACCGACGACCGACGACGACGACGACGACAACCCCTGGCCCGCTTCTTTGCCGCCCCCTCTCTCACTCAGGCGCAACTGAACGCGAGCGCGGACGCGCTGGCGTCGTCGGTGTCGGTGAACCCGCGCTGGAGCCACTGGACCCAGAGGCGCCCTCCACCTGGGCCGAGGGAGGAGGGGCGGGGCCGCCGTCGTCGTCGCCGTCGCCAGCGAGCGAGCGCCACACCCCATCCCAAGCTTTTCCCCGGGCCCCAGTGGGGATGCGAGGGGGGGAAGGGAGCGGCGGTCGGGAGATGGTTCGGAGTTGCCCCGCCCTTGGCCGCGCCTTCGGCTTCGCCCAGTTGATTGGGCGCGATGCCTCCAATCCTCCATGTCGTTTTTTTTTTTTTTTTTTTTTTTTTTTTTTTTTTTTTTTTTTTTTTTTTTTTTTTTTTTTTTTTTTTTTTTTTTTTCTTTTCTTCTTCTTCTTCTCTCTTCTTCTTTCTTCTCTCTCTCTCTCTCTCTCTCTCTCTCTCTCTCTCTCTCTCTCTCTCTCCCTCTCTCTCATTCTCTCTCTCCCCCCCTCTCTCTCTCTCTCTCCACTCTCTCTACCTATATCTCTATCTCTCTCTCTCTATAATTGAATCTCTCTCGTGTCTCACACGCCCGCTCTCTCTCTCTCTCTCTCTCTCTCTCTCTCTCTCCTCGCGGACTCTCTCTCTCTCTCCTCGCTCTCACTCGCTCGCGCTCTCTCTTCTCTCTCTCCTCTCTCTATCTCCCGCTCTCTCTCTCTCTATATATATGTATATATATAGATGTATTCCTTTTTTCTCTTTCTCTGGGTGTATATATATGTGTATTATTTTTGTTTCTCTCTCTCTCTCTTCTCTCTCTCTCTCTCTCTCTTCTCTCTCTCTCTCTCTCTCTCTCTCTCTCTCTCTCTCTCTCTCTCTCTCCTCTCTCTCTCTCTCCTCCTCTCTGTCTCTATCTTCTCTCTCTCTCTCTCTCTCTCGTCTCTCTCTCTCTCTCTCTCTCCCTCTCTCTCTCTCTCTCTCTCTCTCCTTCTCTCTCTCTCCTCTCTCCTCTCTCTCTTTTGCGTATACCTCCCTCTGCCTCGCCTGCCGCTCCCGCCACTTTCTCATTGCCCCCGCTCTACCCCCAACGCAATCCTCCTAGGTAAGCGCTGCGCCATGGGGTACTTCCCGACGATGATGCCGCTCGCGGGGGCCACGTTGCCAACCGCCGAATCCTTCAAGGTGGGGGGGCGGCGAGAGAGGGCAGGAGAAAGCGGGCGAGCGCGAGGCCAATGGGAAGCGCCCCTCTGGGCGAGGGTTGGCGCGCGCTCCCCGGGGCCCCTCCCCCCGCGATGCGATGCACCACCCATGTCCGCCATCGTGTCCGCCGTCTTGCGTGTCTTCACACTCGTGGCCGCCCCAGATGGTGCCGAGCGCTTCAAGCTGGACTGCCCGCGCGCCATCGCAGTGGGGCGGAAATCTGAGTTATTAGGGGGGGGGTGTGGGGGGGGGGGGGGCTTCGAGAGGTCAAGGAGTCGAGGATGCCACGGGGGCAGGGCTCGAGCGAGCAAGGAGCGCGACGGCCCCCATCCCCCCACCACCACTCCACGGGGTCCCGGGAGGCCGCTGGTCGACCTGCTGGCGGCGCGCTGGCGCCGCCGCGCTCTCGAGGCGTCGACGCTGCCGCCTAGGCGCGCCGAGGAAGGGGGGGCGGGCGGAGAGGGATGAGGCAGGGGGGGCGGGATGGGCCCGGGACGAGGCGGAGGAGGGGGGGATCACGAGGCATGAGGGAGGGGAAAGGAAGTGGATGCAGGCAAGCGGGAACCAGGGGCCCAGGGGCCTTCTCCCGCCCCCAAAAATCTCCTCCTCCTATTCCTCCTCCTCCCCGAGCCGTTCTTCCCCCCCTCCACTTCCCCCTCCTTCGCACTCCCCCCTCTTTCCTTGCCCCTCTCCCTCTCCCACTCCCTCCTCCCCCGCCCTCCCCAGTCCACCAGTCCGCCGCTCTCCTTTCCGACGAGCGTGCGCCGCGGCGTCTGCTCGGGGCTCCACTCCGCGAATCAAGGAATGGGCGGGGTGTTGGGCGCGCTGGCCTGCGCCCGAGGGGGGTTCTCGGCCCGTGGGCTCCTGGGGCGTCGAGGGTGGTCGGCGGCGGCGGCGCATGGCCCAATAGGGCCAGGAGGGAGGCGCTCGGGCCCTCGGGCGGCAAGTCGGGGCGTTCAGCTCTCGAGCATGACCGACGCCGCCGCCAAACTAGGCTAGGCCATCTTGGGCCATCGCGCCGTGGATCACGGGCTTAATGAGGCGGTGACATCCGGCCGTCATCTTCTTCTCCTGGTCAGTCCACTTGTGCGGGGCAACTCCTTGTGATCCATGATGCTGCGGAAGCCCTCCGACACAATGGGCGCCGCCTTGATGGGGTGGGAAGTCTGAGACCACGACGGCGGCGAGGGCGACGGCCCGTCGCCCTCGTCGCCGTCGTGGCTTGGTTGGCCCACCCGATCACCCTGGGTTTCTTCGCGTCGGGCCCCTCCGCCGCCTCCGCCTTCTTGGCCGACGCCTAGGGCGCCACGGTCCGCTTCGCGCTGCTGACGTCGTCGTCGTCGTCGTCGTCGTCGTCGTCGTCGCCGTGGTCGTGGCCGTGGGCCCCGTCGCCCTCGGGGCCCTCGACGTTGGCTTCGTCGCCCTCGGGGCCCTCGCCGTTGGCGCCGCCGCCCTCGCCGTTGCCGTTGCCCTTGTCCTCGTCCTTGCCCTCCTCCTTGTCCTCGTCATTGTTCTTGCCTGCGTCCTTTTTCTTGCCGCTGCTGCGGTGCCCCCCCCCACGCCCAAGTCTCCTGGCGCGGGCGGGGTCGCCGAACAAACGGCGAAGGCCGACCCCTCGATGCCACCCCCGCCCCCCGAACCATAGGGAATTGAACCGGAAGTGGGCGGAGAGGGGGGAGGGGCGCCCGGGAAGGGGCGGGATGGTATTGGAATGAATGCATCCTCGACGAGGCGCTGCTGCTCGTCGCGCGCCACTCCGAGGTTGTGCCGCGTGACCTTGCGCTGCTGCTTGGTAGCGACGTCTCTCCTGGGAAGCGGAGGTGGGGCCAGGAAAGCAACGGCGGCAAGGTCTCGGAGGAGCGTTGGAAAAAGGGGGAAGGGGGGAAGAGGAAGAGGAAAAGGAGAAGACGACGACGACGACGGGGTGCCCATGTGCCATTGTAGTCCATGGCCCACCACTTCTTGTAGATGCGCGTGGTGGGGTCGTACGCCCACCTGAGTCCGTCGGTCGACCTCCCGATCCACCATCAACAGCCCCCCCCCCCCCCCCCCCCCTACAATGAATCTCGCGACGTCAGCCGCTAGCCTGACGCGGCGTCGGGCTAGCGGCTGACGTTGCGAGATTCGTTGCAGGGTGAAGGGGCCGTGCGGGGGGCCTGATTCGACCGCGGAACCCTGAGATGACATTGCCCTCGGAGTCGAACTCCAGGGTAGCTCCAGGCGGGCCAGGGCGGGGGGCGGCCGCCATCGGCGGTTCCGAATCCACGACTCGCGACGACGACCGACGACGACGACTTCGACGACTACGACGATGACGTCGACGGCGGGCGGCGGAGGCGGCGGCGGCGATGGCGGACGACGGACGACGGCTCGCGGCCACGACGACGACGGCGACAAAGGACGACTACGTCCAGGGGCCCGGGGGGGAGCGCGCCCCACCGCCGCAGGCCGCAGGCCCCACCGTCGCTGCAGTCGGGAGGGGATGAGGAGTCGGATATGGGAGGCCAGGGAGGGGCGGGGAGCGGCGAAGGACCAGGAACGAGGGAGGAGGACGAGGGTAGGGGAGCGAGAGGACCAGAAACGAAGGAGGAGGACGAGGACGGGGGGGGGCGAGGAAAAGGGGCGAGAGGAGCAGGGCCAAGGAAGGACGAGGTAAGGGACTGGAAGCCAGGAGCAATGGGGGGGCCAGGAACGAGGGGGAACGAGGGCGAGGCACCTCCTCATCCTCTCATCATCCTCCATTCCCTCATTCTCCCCCTCCTCGTTCCCCCCCTTCCCCCCCTCCTCCTCCTCCTCCTCCTCTCCTTCTCCTCCTCCCTCCCCTCCCCATCCTCCTCCTCCTCCTCCTCCCTCCTCCTCCTCCTCCTCCCTCCTCCTCCTCCTCCTCCACCTCCTCCTCCCCCTCCTCCTCCTCCTCCTCCTCTCCTCCTCCTCCTGCTCCTGCTCCTCTGGCCACCCCCGTGCCCCTGCCCAGGCGGGGCGCGGGGCGAGAGCGCCTGAGGCCGCCGCGGCGCGCGGCCCCGGCCGCGGGCCGCTTGGGGGCGATACGGGGGGGGGGGGGGGGGGGGGGCGAGGAGGAGGAGGAGGAGGAGAGGAGGAGGAGAGGAGGAGGGAGGAGGAGCAAGCGAGGAAGTGGGGGGGGCCCGCATTTACCCACCCCGCCGCGCCTCCACCGAATCGCCGCCCCTGCCCCCCGGCGGCGCGGCGCCGCGGCGTTCGGGCCGCGGCGCAGCGGGCGCGGCGGGGGCGATCGCGCGGGCGAAACGAAAAACGAGAAGGGAAGAGGGCAGGAGGAGGAAAGGAACCCCTTCCGACGCGAAGGGAAGGAAGAAAAAAGGAGGGGCAAAAGGGGAGGCAGAGGGAGAAGGCAAGAGGGAAAAGGGGAAGCAGGGAGAAAGGAGGGGCGGGAAGAGGAGGGCAAAGGGAGAAGGCGGCAAGAGGGGGCGGGCAAGATGCGAGAAGGTAAAGGGCAACGGGGAAGGCAAGGGGGGAGGGCAAGAGGGAGGGCAAGGAGAGAAATCCGCCGACCCTGTCGGCGTGTGTGAGGGGCTTTTCCGTTCGAGCCGTCATCTCCGTTATTCTTTGTACTCGTCGTCTCTGTCCTTCCCTTTCCCTGGGACTCCTCTTCCCCTGGGCTCCAGCCAAGCCGACCTTGAGCAACGTCGTAATTCAGTCGAAGGGAAGCCCCTTCCCTTTGATCCCTCCCCCGCCGGGAGGGGGGGGGGTAGCGACCCCCCCCCGGGTCAGATACGACGCCCCCCCCCCCGTACCGACCTTGAGCAACGTCGTAATTCAGTCGAAGGGAAGCCCCTTCCCTTTGATCCCTCCCCCGCCGGGAGGGGGGGGGGGTAGCGGGGGGGGTAGCGACCCCCCCCCCGGGTCAGATACGACGCCCCCCCCCGTACCGACCTTGAGCAACGTCGTAATTGAGTCGAAGGGAAGCCCCTTCCCTTTCCCTTCCCCGACGGGGGGGGGAGGGGGGGTCCCGGGGGGGGTCCCAGGGGAGTCCCGGGGAAGTCCCGGGTCAGATACGACACCTCCCTCCCCCACCTTCTCGTCCTTCTCCCCGTTCCCCAAAACCATCCCACAGCCCGTGCCTCTTGCTGCGCATTGCGAACAGGGTCGGCGGCACCGGCCGTAAGGCCTTCGCAATAAACATTACCTCCCGGGACCCAGGGGGGTGGGTGACGAAGGCCCCCGCGAGCCCGTGGCACCGTAAAGTGGGAAGCAGATCCGCCCATGTGTCCCCACCCACAGCACCATCAGCACCAACGCCAGCAGCAGCAGCAGCAGCAGCAGAAGTAGGACCAACAGCAGCAGCGGCACCCGCACTGCACCGTACCACCAGCAGGAGCGACAACAGCAACACCAGCAGCAACACCAGCCGCAGCACCACCACCACTCAAAGTAGCAAGTACGACAAACCTACTGTCGAACAGCCACGAGGCATGCCTGAGCACAGTATTGGACTCCCGAGTTATCCGGGGTAACTCGGGTCCGGGGTAACTCGGGTTTGGGTTCCCGAAAAACTAACCCGAGTTAACCCTGACCCGAGTTACCCCTGATGATTCGGGGCTCTGGACGCCCGAATTATCCGGGGTAACTCGGGTTTGGAATCCCGAAAAACGAACCCGAGTTAGCCCTGACCCGAATTACCCCTGATGATTCGGGGCTCTGACAGTAGGCGATAGCATAGGAAGAGAGAACGCGGGACAAAGACAACAAAGCACACGACTTGTATGAATTCCTGCCTATGTTCATCCCGTCATGGAGCCGTCTTCGCTTCGTCCGGCGAGAACTGGAACGGGCGGGCGGTGAACGCGAAGCGTCTTGAATAAGCCTACTCTGTCGGAAATCCGCGCGGATTCGCTGGGCCACCGCTGGGCACCCGTCCCCACACCCGCGTCCCGGCAAGGGCCGCGCGCAGAGGGGGGGCGGCAAGCACCGCCAAGGTCTGCGGGAAAGGTCTGGCGCCGACCTGAGACACTCGCACGGACGCCCGGCAGCCTGAGCTGCTGCACACTTCGGGGGGACGTAAAGGCGGGGTAGGGGCAGACGTGGGGTCAGAGGTAAAATCGCCCTAAACAGCCCCAGCCGGGGTCCTTCCCCAATCCCGCGCACCCTCGGCCACGGTGCCTGCCCCTCACGGCAGGACGGGCACTTGGCAAACATGCGGGGAAGGCTCCTTCACGTCGCCCGGGGACAGCGCGAGGACCTGCTCGGGGCCCATCATCTGAGGGCGCGCGGCCGCCCGCCCCACTCGGGAGACAAAATCTACGCACAGCAACCGCCACTGGCCGGGCAAATCCTGGGCCCAAGATCGGTGTATACGCCTCCCTGGCCAAGCCGCGTGGGCGTAAACATACCGCTCCTAAGCACAGGGTGAGCCTGGCCAAGGGCGGGCGTCGATCTCGTCGCCATCCTTCGGCGGGTTCGTGTCGTGACGACTTGCGCGCTGGTTTCCGACACCGCGCGGATCGCTCGACAATGAACACGACTTTCCGACAACCCTGACCGTTCGATGTTTGCCGATCCTGGGCAACTGGCGGCGTTCAATTTTGAGCGCCCGCGCGGGGGACGCCGTCGCGTCCCCGTATCCCTGCCCTGCCCGCCCCCCCCCCCCCCTGAACGTTGCAAATGCGCTGTTTTGCTGCGTCGTCCTACGTTCTCTTCTCACCGCGACCACTGCGCAACACCGCAGCAATTGGGCCCCGCAGCGTGCATCGGAGGAGCGCCTGACCAGCAGAGCAAGTGCCACGGCCCCCCTCCGCCCCCCTTCTGTTTCGCCCACAACCTTCGAGGCATAACGCGTCCTCCCCCTCTCGGCCCTTGCTTCACACCCCACTGGAGCCCTCTCCTGGAGGCCCCCCAGATGGGGCAGACAAGGCCAATGATCGCACCATAATCGCCGCTTCAGGGGGCGACGTCGGGATATCGTTTTTCCTCCCATCATTTCTGAAGGGGCCCAAGGATACACAAATGAATACACACAAATAACAGGTTTCCCCATATTTCCCCGTATGTTCTGGGTTTTGTCTTCCCCCCCACTTCCCACATGTTCCAATACTTTCCTGGGAGTCGACGATTAATTGTGTCTGTTTTTTCCCCCCTCCTGAATTTCTTCCACTCTTGATTTCTTCTTTTGCACATCTGCTCCGTCGCTCTCGTTCCTCGTGCCGCGTGCGCCGCACCTCCACTCCTTCTCCTCTGCAGCTCACGGCCCGCCGTCGCTCCCTGCTCTGGCGGGAGGGGGAGATCGCTGCCTCGTGGCTCCCTCCAGAGGGGAGGGAGAGCGAGGGGGGAGAAGCAGTGGGAAGATCTGGCCCAGTGATGCCCCCCGGCGCTTTCCAAGAGGCCTCCTGGCTCCAGCCTCTACGAGGAGACCTCGGTCTCGGGACCATTCGATGCTCTACAAAGAGTCATGGAACATAAGATACAATGATACCAGAGAAAACCCAATCAGGGCTATAGGGCTAGGGGGCTATAGGGCTATTGAGCTCTAGAGCTACAGGGCTATAGAGTTGTACGGCTATAGGGCTACTGGGCTTAGGGCTATAGGGCACCCCCGGGCACGCCCGGGCCCCCGGGCCCCCCCGGGCCCCCCCCGGGCACCCGGGCCCCGGGCACCCCCGGGCACCCGGGCACCCGGGCGTGCAGTGAAAATCGGCGGCAAACCTAACCTAACCATATGAATCCGCTAGGACCCCTACAGAGGCAAGCTCTGATTGGGGAACGTTCATGCAAACACATACGCGCTCACACAACTCTGTTCTATTCCATCCTAGAGTGTTCCTCCATCTCTTCCTCCTCAACCTCGAAGACTCCCTTTTCGAGGAGCAATCCGTCGCCCCACCCAAGCTGTATGGATATGTCCCCCAGTCAAAAACTTTTCGGTGGAGTTCAGGGCGCTCACGTCGTGTGAGGCAGATCGAAAGACATGCCCGAACGTGATGGTTCCTGGGCTCTGGGCCCGCGGGCCTCAGGATCCCCCACGCCAGATGGGGTCGGGGGGTCGGAATCGCGCACGCAGGCGCGCACGCGCTCTTTGCACGGCGGGGCGTCGCGCGGCGTCCGCCCCGTCGGCTCTGGGCGCTCGGCAGGAGCCCGCAGCGAACTGCACCCCGTGCATCGGCAGAGGCGCACCGCCAACAATACGCGCTCGTGCGCACGCCGGACGCACGCACTCACCCATCACGCGCGCACGCATGCGCACACCATCTCACTTGTTGGCGTCGCCAGTGGGGCGCCCCAAGCGCCGCCAGGGCCACTGGTCCAGCAAAAAGCACAAGGCTCACCCTTGGGGAATCAAGCCGTGCGGGCGTCTCGGGGGGGGGCAGCCGAGAGAATGGACGAGCGAGGGAACGACCGCAGAGAGCGCGGCCTCGGGGGGATGGGGGCAGGGGTGGCGCACGGGGGCGCGCGGACGCGGCCACTGACGGCCCGCGAATGGCCGACAAATACGGCGCAACAAAGCGGGCCCACGTTCAGGGAGGACCGCAATCTGGAAGACGGCGAAGAGAGACAGAAACTACGAGCGCGAGAGCTCGGGCGAAAGACCCGTCCTCTCCCCCTCACTTCCGCTCCCCGTCCCATCCGGAATTCGCTCCGGAGGAGGGCGACGACAACGGCAGCGGCGACGCAGAGGACGACCACGACGGCGGCGGCGACCGCGACGATGATGACCACGGCCGCGACCGCGGCGGGGCAGCGTAACGGCGGGCGCGCCCCGACGATCGACGCGGGGTGCCCGGGGGCCGCCGGCTCGCCCGCCTCTGCGCGGGGGGGTCGCGGCGCTCGTGGGATTGGGTGGGGTAACGTGAGGCGGTGCGCCGCCTGGCGGCGACGACCGGGGAGGAATGCTAAGTGAAATGCACCATCGATGCTGCGAGACGCCCTCCCGTCCCACGGCCCTCCTCACAAGCCCCTGCAAGTATTCCTTTCGAACTGCAGGAAGCACCCCCCTTGAATGGCAAGCGCCCCCCTCCCCCCCTGAATGACTGGGAAAAGGCGGGGGGGGGGCGGGAGGAAGGGAATGGCGGGAATGGTGGGAACGGCACTCACGGTTTTAGTCCGTCTGTGGCGCCGAGGTGGGAACACGATCTGACTGGTGTTGTCCTCTCTTGCGTCGGCAGGCTCACGCCGAACATCGCCTCACGCTTCACATTTGCGGACCCCGACCTTTTCCCAAAGAGATGCCCTCGCCTTCGGCGCCCGTGACTTTCGATAGACATGCGGCGGGACCTTTGCCGTGCAACCGTCGGTTGCCACGGCCACCCTTGCCTCGACCCTTCCCCCGTCGGTGGAATATTCTGGGTGCCGCTCTACGTGCCCGCCGCGCGGGCTTCTGAACGAACCGTCTCCAACGGCGTTTTGCATGTTGGCATCCCAAGATGGTGTTCCGCGGTTTCCGAGTCGCCGAGACCGGGGGGGTTGATCCGACTTATCTGTGCGTTCGTTTCCGTCTGATGATAGCGCGTCGGCATCTGTTCCAGAGTCGATGGGCGAATCTCCGTTGGAGTTTGAGCCCATGGGGCAGTCTGGCTCTCAGGAGCAGTGTATGATTGGGGATTGGACGGCTGTCCCCAGCTGCGTTGCGTCGATGATGCTGGGCGGTTTCTGCCGTTCCCTTGGCCCTGCGGAGATGTTGATCGTAGTGCTGTGGCCTCCTCTGGGCTGCGTGGGTCATCGGCCCATGTGCCAGCGGGCGCGGCCGCGTCTCCGCCGGCCTTTGTCATGCATGTGTTCGCGTTTCCCCGCCCTGTGCCCCCCGGCAACGCGTTTCCGATGTTGCCGGGGGCGCGTTCAGCCAGATGGCCAAAGCTACGCGTGCGATCCAGCAGTTCATCATACTGTTGCAGGGTCCGTGGCATCTGGCCGTCGAGAGGCTGCAGCATTTGGGCAGCCCTGCCAAGGCCGAACCGAAGGGCTGTAGAGAGCACCGTGGCAAGTAGTTGAACATTGGGAATGGCCAAGCCGATTGAGTCAGCCTCAAGACGGGCCATTTCGAACCGGGCGAAGATCGAGTTCGTTCTCTCACCTGGCTCGGGCCTGAAATCTACGAGCGCCGTCCTCGAGGTGAGCTGACGTTTGTCCTCAAGGTTCTCGAAGTCGGCGCTTAAGAGAAACGTTGCGGTGGGGGCATTGGACAAGCCCTTAGGTAAGGCATCCAGGGTCTGGAAACCAGCGGAACTCCAATCGTGAATCGGCCATGGATATCATCGCCACCCCCCTTGCATAAGGAATCCTCCAGGGTCTACAGCCTCTGGGGCACATTCCTTAAAGAACGCCCCCACCGTATGTATGTGGCGGGGTCCGCGCAGACTCCTTGTATCGCCCCGCCGTAGTTGATGGTCCGGGGAAGGATTCGCACCGCGATTGCGCGTGCCACCCCTCCCAGACCGCGCCGCAGGCGCGCGGTCTGTTGCTCTGGAGTCACCCGGGCGCTTGTAGCATTCAGCCGCGCATGTGCATCACGAGTGAACTCGAAGAGCGATGCGTTCCCCGACGGGTCCCGGTATGGGCCCCTTGTCGTATGATCGCCTCCATCATTGTGGTTTCCACGTTGCATGTAGCCTATAGCACGCCCAATGAATTATCGAAGAGTGTTAAAGGGGGCGCGCGTCAAATACGGATTCCCTGAAGACTTCTGTGCGTTGTCAATGGTCGTCTTCGGAGTGCCCATCGCCGTTCGGCGACGGATTGGCTGTGGAGGCGTGTCCCATGTTGGTTCAAGAGTATGGGGCTCGCACTTCCGCAAAACGGAAGCTGGCACCGTATCTTGTTCCCAAGCTCATCGTAGATTGTGGGGTGTAGTGTGTCGTGGCGTCGAGCCGTGGCGTATACGCCTTTCGGAGTGGTCAAGCGGGCGTCGCCCATTGTGGATATAACGTGTCCGCTGAGGGCGTTTCCGCCTCTTTGCCAGTGGTCACGCTCTGACGTCGCAGTGGTGTTGGCGGCGTACCCCGCCGTGCCGTGGATAAGCATTGCGATAGACAGAACTGACCACAACTCAGTGGGGCCAGCTCCGCTGGCAAGTAAAACGCAGGATGCGGACCATGTGGTAATAGGTTGGAAGGTAGATGCAATCGGGGATGGACAGAACCCCCTTTAGTAAAACGTGGTTTAGTGAAAACGACCTCGGGCCCAAACCTGGCGGGCACAAGCCTGGAAAATGACGGCCGCGGCGCCCTCTCGAAAACCGAAAACGGACAATTCACTAATCGACGTGTCAGGGTGGGGGTTCTGTCCACCCCCGATGCAAGATGAGGCACCATCCAGAAGACTGATCAGATCTTCTCTTGGTCGCGATAGAAGATTGCCGAGTCTGCGGTCAATCTAGGCAAAGAGGGTGCTGGCGTCTTGAGCCAGACGCCGACGGCACGCTCGCTGTGCTCGCTAGACATACTACCCTCCAAACCCTAAGTTCGAAATGGATTCGCCGAAAGCCATTAGGACAACGCCAACGGCTAGATATGCGCCGATGATGCCTATCCGCCCCTGCAGGATGTTCCCGGATGCGCCGAGGGAGCGCCGACACGCACCGACGCGACTCCGATATATCCCATTATGATGGAGAAGGGTTCCGCGGAAGGGGGCGAAGCCCTTACGGTAATCTCTGGATAGCCCGAGACGCCTCTGAAACGCCGCAAGAGAGCCCCAATAGAACCCCCAAGAAGACCCCGAGGGGAAAACATCATGTATTTTCCTCCAGTGTTTGATCGGTTCTCCGTGCTTCCGACCCTCGAAGACTGTCAAGGAGACCCCCAATATCGGGACAAGACAGCCCAAGAGGGTCTCAAGAGGGGTCCCAAATGGCCCAGGATCGCCCAAGTACGGCTTCAGAGGCCCCCCAAGGGGGCTCCACAGGCTCCCAAGCGGTTCCGATGAGAGGAATCCGAACTGCCATTTGGGGCCCTTCCCCCGAAGATGGCCCCTGAGACCGCCAGAAAACCCTAAAGTTGCCTCCAAGAGGCCAAGACACCCCCGGTCCCAAGACGCCCCAAAATGCCGCCACGAGGGCCCCGATGGGGCCTCCCAAGAGAGACCACGACAAGCCTCCCAGCAAGGCCTCTTGTATAGTTTTTAGTCTAGCGTCTAGCCGAAGGCCATATGGACCGGCGGAATGAGCGAAGCTGTCCGCCGCCCCACCGGGTGCGGCGTGTGAGATCCCCGCCGCGTGGTCTGCAAGGACTCATTCCCCTCAGTCATCTTACATGCAGTCGGGCCTAGGCCAACAGGACATACCTCAAGAACATGATCTCGCTCAATACTGGCCCTCCGTCGGCCAAAACAAACAGAACGTCCAAGGGTGCCCCCCAGGATGCACAATAACGTCCAACAAACACGAAAAACATTAATAGGTACCCTCCCCAGACCGATCTCGATCTTATACCTCGGTCTGACTGACTGAGCCCTCTGGACACCTCCTGGGGATCTCTCCGCGGCCTGCTCTCTCGGCAGGCCCTGGAGCCCTGGCAGCGGACTGGGCGTCCGCGGGCCGACATTTTAATCTCAACCCACGCACGCCTTTGCACAGGAGACCTCCGGACGCCTCCGGGCGCCGTTCGTGGCCTCTCCGGAGGCCCTCCTGGGCAGTCTTTCGAGCCTCTCTGAGCCCTGCTGGGCTGATTCGGCCCGTCCCCACAGCTCTCTGGGGCAGTCTCGGACCCCTCCGAAGTCCTCCTCGAGTCATGTTGAGCCGAAAACCCCAAGAATGCAAAACACCTTCAAAAACACGAGGGACTTAAAATATGTTGGCTGTCTCAAGCTTCCCTTTGCTCCTCTTTTAGCTCTCTTGGAGCCTCGTCTGACACTCTTCTGGCCTCTCTGGACGCGTGGGCATATCTTCTGGCCATCCCAGGCCGTCCAGAAGGCATCTTGGAGCCATCTTGGCTCGTCTGCCCGCCCTTTTGGCGCCCTCTTGGCCCGTCCGGGGCGCGTCCAGGGGGTCTCTGGAGAGCTTTTTGAGGCCCCAAAACTAACTCGCGATGCTCGCTAAAACCCCGCTGTATCCCTCTTCGTCTGCGTCCCCCATTTACACACATTGTCGGTGCCTTTTTGGGTCGTTTTCGGTGCCGTCTCGAAATCTCTTGGGGATGTCCTGAGGCACTCTCGGCGAATTTTGTGCGGTTCTCTGGGGCCGACCTCGTTGGAGGCCCCCAGAATGCGTCTGGAGACCTCCAAGACACCCCCGAGAGGCCCCGCAAGGCGACCAAGAGGGCCCCAAAAAGGCCGCCATGAGGCCCTGAGAAGTCTCCCAAGATACCCCAAGGAGCCTCCCAAAAAGTCCTCTAGTCCAGGACCCACTACACCGCGCGAAATGGTTAAGAAATCATGGGTTAAGAAATTCAGGGTCTCGCGCTGGTAGGTTTCTTAAACTGAATTAAGAAATGTCGAGGGTCTGGCCCGGGGGCTCGGTATGTGCATGAATGTGGGCCCGAGCCCAACCTAAGTGGGGCCCGAGGCGATTCCAAGTGGGGCCCAAGCGGGGCCCGAGCACCCTCCAAGTGGGGCCCGAGCCGAATCCAAGTGGGGCCCAAGTGGGGCCCGACCCGATTCCAAGTGGGGCCCGGGCCGAATCCAAGTGGGGCCCAAGTGGGGCCCGAGCCGAATCCAAGTCGGGCCCGAGCCGAATCCAAGTGGGGCCCAAGTGGGGCCCGAGCCCCCTCCAAGCGGGGCCCAAGTGGGGCCCAAGTGGGGCCCGAGCCGCCTCCAAGTGGGGCCGGAACACCCTCCAAGTGGGGCCCGAGCCGAATCCAAGTGGGGCCCAAGTGGGGCCCGAGCCGAATCCAAGTGGTGCCCAAGTGGGGCCCGAGCCGAATCCAAGTGGGGCCCGAGCCGAATCCAAGTGGGGCCCAAGTGGGGCCCGAGCCGCCTCCAAGTGGGCCCAAGTGGGGCCCGAGTCCAAGTGGGGCCCCCGAGCCTCCAACCCAAGCGGGGCCCGAGCCGAATCCAAGTGGGCCCAAGTGGGGCCCGAGCCTCCAAGTGGGGCCCGAGCCGAATCCAAGTGGGCCCAGGGGCCCGAGCCGAATCCAAGCGGGGCCCAAGTGGGGCCCGAGCCGAATCCAAGTGGGGCCCGAGCCCTCCAAGTGGGGCCCAAGTGGGGCGAGCCGAATCCAAGTGGGGCCCAAGTGGGGCCCGAGCCGAATCCAAGTGGGGCCCGATCCAAGTGGGGCCCAAGTGGGGCCCGAGCCGCCTCCAAGTGGGGCCCAAGTGGGCCCGAGCCTCCAAGTGGCCCCCTCCAAGTGGCCCGAATCCAAGTCCAAGTGATCCAAAGTGGGGCCCGAGCCGAATCCAAGTGGGGCCCGAGCCGCCTCCAAGTGGGGCCCAAGTGGGGCCCGAGCCGACTCCAAGTGGGGCCCAAGTGGGGCCCGAGCACCCTCCAAGTGGGGCCCGAGCCGATTCCAAGTGGGGCCCAAGCGGGGCCGAGCCGAATCCAAGTGGGGCCCAAGTGGGGCCCGAGCCGAATCCAAGTGGTGCCCGAGCCGAATCCAAGTGGGGCCCAAGTGGGGCCCGAGCCCCCTCCAAGTGGGGCCCAAGTAAGGGCCCGAGCCGCCTCCAAGTGGGGCCCGAGCACCCTCCAAGTGGGGCCCGAGCCGAATCCAAGTGGGGCCCAAGTGGGGCCCAAGTGGGGCCCGAGCCGATTCCAAGTGGGGCCCAAGTGGGGGCCCGAGCCGAACCCAAGTGGGGCCCGAGCCGCCTCCAAGTGGGGCCCAAGTGGGGGCCGAGCCGCCTCCAAGTGGGGCCCAAGTGGGGCCCGAGCGCCCTCCAAGTGGGGCCCGAGCCGATTCCAAGTGGGGCCCACGCGGGGCCCGAGCCGAATCCAAGTGGGGCCCAAGTGGGGCCCGAGCCGAATCCAAGTGGGGCCCGAGCCGAATCCAAGTGGGGCCCAAGTGGGGCCCCGAGCCTCCCTCCAGGTGGGGCCCAAGTGGGGCCCGAGCCCCGCCTCCAAGGGGGCCCGAGCACCCTCCCAGTGGGACCCCGAGCGAACCAAGTGGGGCCAAGTGGGCCCGAGCCTGAATCCAAGTGGGGCCCAAGTGGGGGCCCGAGCCGCATTGCAAGTGGGGCCCGAGCCGAATCCAAGTGGGGCCCAAGTGAGGCCCGAGCCGCCTCCAAAGTGGGGCCCACGTGGGGCCCGAGCCCCCTCCAAGTGGGGCCCGAGCCGAATCCAAGTGGGGCCCAAGTGGGGCCCGAGCCGAATCCAAGTGGGGCCCCAGTGGGGCCCGAGCCGAATCCAAGCGGGGCCCAAGTGGGGCCCGAGCCCCCTCCAAGTGGGGCCCGAGCCCAACCCAAGTGGGGCCCAAGTGGGGCCCGAGCAGAATCCAAGTGGGGCCCCAGTGGTGCCCGAGCCCCCTCCAAGTGGAGCCCGAGCCGAATCCAAGTGGGGCTCAAGTGGGGCCCGAGCCGAATCCAAGTGGGGCCCAAGTGGTGCCCGAGCCCCCCTCCAAGTGGGGCCCGAGCCGAATCCAAGTGGGGCCCAAGTGGGGCCCGAGCCGAATCCAAGTGGGGCCCACAAGTGGGGCCGAGCGAATCCAAGTGGGGCCCAAGTGGGGACGAGCCGAATCCAAGTGGGGGCCCGAGCCGAATCCAAGTGGGGGCCACAAATTGGGGCCCGAAGCCGCCTCCAAGTGGGCCCAAGTGGGGCCCGGCACCCTCCAAGATGGGGCCCGAGCCGATTCCAAGTGGGGCCCAAGCGGGGGCCCGAACCGAATCCCAAGTTGGGGCCCATAGTGGGGCCCGAGCCGCTCCAAGTGGGGCCCCGAGCCGAATCCAAGTGGGCCCAAGTGGGGCCCGAGGACCCTCAAGTGGGGCCCAAGGGGCCCGAGACGCCTCCAAGTGGGGCCCGAGCACCCTCCAAGTGGGGCCCGAGCCGAATCCAAGTGGGGCCCAAGTGGGGCCCGAGCCGAATCCAAGTGGGGCCCAAGTGGGGCCCGAGCCGAATCCAAGTGGGGCCCGAGCCGAATCCAAGTGGGGCCCAAGTGGGGCCCGAGCCGCCTCCAAGTGGGGCCCAAGTGGGGCCCGAGCACCCTCCAAGTGGGGCCCGAGCCGATTCCAAGTGGGGCCCAAGCGGGGCCCGAGCCGAATCCAAGTGGTGCCCAAGTGGGGCCCGAGCCGAATCCAAGTGGGGCCCGAGCCGAATCCAAGTGGGGCCCAAGTGGGGCCCGAGCCGAATCCAAGTGGGGCCCAAGTGGGGCCCGAGCACCCTCCAAGTGGGGCCCAAGTGGGGCCCGAGCCGAATCCAAGTGGGGCCCGAGCCGAAGCCAAGTGGGGCCCAAGTGGGGCCCGAGCACCCTCCAAGTGGGGCCCGAGCCGATTCCAAGTGGGGCCCAAGCGGGGCCCGAGCCGAATCCAAGTGGGGCCCGAGCCGAAGCCAAGTGGGGCCCAAGTGGGGCCCAAGTGGGGCCCACACGACCCCAAGAAAGCATCACGCTTAAGACATTTCCCCAGGGTCTGGCCAGCGCTGGTGGTTTCTACAGCCGCGTGTCTAGGACAAGAAAGTTCGAGACTCTCGGTCCAAAACTGTGTATTCTTAAACATCGAGCGAGGTGTATGGCCGAAGGCTCTCCTACTCGCCCAACCCCCCTCCCCGCGGACCCGTCGGAGAAGTCGAAATCGAACTCCGTAGCTCCCTTCTTTCGCCGAGTCCCCTTTAATTTTCATTGGCGACATCTGGGTGGCCGTTGCCGTTGCCTGCGGGTATCGCGGGGCCTTCTTGGGCAGTTTCGTGAACCCACTTGTGCCATATTGAACTCCTGTCGCGCCCTCCCATGTTGAAGCTCCTCCTAGACCGCCTTCGCTACCCGACCTCTTACTCCACGTTCCGAGAAAAAATGGGCGGCGGTGTCTGACCCCTCAGGGGCGTTCAACTGAACAATGCGTTCTCATTGTGCGAGGCCGCACGGGCGAACGCGCCCGCTGAACACAAGAAGCCCCCGAGGCCGCACAGAAGAAGCCCTGGACCGCTGCGGACGGCTGTGCCCGAACGCGCCCGCGAAAAGGCCCGCTGGAGGCAGGAATCCCCGGAGGCCGCGCAGAAGCCCTGGATCGCCGCAGACGAAACGCCCGAACCCGTCTGCCAACGTGCCCGCTGGAGGGCCCTTGAGGCCGCGAAACCGCCCAACTGACGCAGGAAATCGTGGAGGTCGCGCGGAAACCGTGGATCGACGCGGACGAAGCGCCCGAGCGCGCCCGCGGAAACGCCCGCTGAAAGGCAAGAAGCCGATGAGGCCGCATCAAAATCCCAAGGCCCAGATGCCTGCGTTGTCTCTCGTAACGCATCGCTCGCTGTAATACCCTGTATGACTATCTCCGCTCTGTGTGGTACTCTCCGTGGGCCTTCTGCCGCCAAGGGTGCGATTCCAGCACGGGGCCCCCGGGAAATCCCGACCCGGTGGATTTCTGGGAGGAACGGGATGGAGGACATAGGCGATGGGCACGAGGAGGAGGAGGAGGAGGAGGAGGAGGAGGAGGAGGAGGAGGAGGAGGAGGAGGAGGAGAGGGAGGAGGAGGAGGAGGAGGAGGAGGAGGTGGCGAGGTGGAGGTGGCGAGGTGGAGGTGGCGAGTGGGAGGGAAGAGGAGGGAAGAGGAGGAGGAGGAGGAGGAGGAGGAGGAGGAGGAGGAGGACCAGTGCAAGCCCACGACCCATTACCAATTTTGAAAAGCAACCCTCCCTCCGCATTACCTCCTCATAGGCCCCCGCGCCGGCCCGGCAGCCGCGGGGCCTCCCGCCGGGGGGCCCTGCCGGAGGGCGGCGCGCCGCCGCCACTCGGCGAGCCAGGAGCGGGCTGGAACGCCTTCGCGGGGGCGGCGCCACGACGACGGACGACGGGCGACGCACGGCGACGCCGGCGACGCAGCACGGCGACGGCGGCAGAGGCGGCGGAAGCGACGGCGACGATGGCGGCGTCGCTTCGGCGGCGGCGGCGGGGATTCTGATGCATGTCGCCTGTGATCATCAGCCCCGGAAGTCTTGTCAAAACGCGCGGGGCTCGGTGGGTTGGGGCTGTCTAGCTGTGCCTTTTATTATTCCGTGGCCTGGCCCTGCGTATCCTTGTCGAGCACTGAGGACTCCCCGCCTTCCAAAGCGAAGGGTAGAAGGGCTTGTTTCTCTGGGGTGGTTGCTCATTCGGGGGAAACCAGTTCCGCTGCGCTGCCAGTTTGCCAAGCCAATCACTGCATACATGTTTCATTCCGAATGTGCCCTGGGATCTAACATGGGTGCATGTTCGCGTGACCTTGCAGGGTCCGGGCACATCTATTTGGCCAATAACTTGGAGGAGGGCCAATGGAGACAACACTGGCCCCCTCTGGCGTTCTTCGTTTTTCTGTGCCTCCGTGGCTGGGTCCGTTTCGAAACGCGGGTCTGGGTGGGCTCCGGGAGGGGCCTGGGGACCGATTTTGAGCGGTTCGGTCCGGGCGGGAGAGCCGCCGTTGTCTCAATGTGCCCTTCTCCGAACAACAACTGACTCCAGACTTTCTGTTCTAGGACTCTGGTTATCCAAAACGTCTGCCGTTCTCGTCGCCCAGGTCTGCGCGCCCACGCTCTTTCCCGAACCATCGTTGGAAGCGCGCGTGGACAACCTCTGCTGGGGACGCACGTGTAATCCGTCTTTACGGAGCATACCTTGCATCCATGTTTCTGACTACCGATGCTGGCCGAGCTCTGCTGAAGGACACGTGGGCGTGGCATCTGCTGCCTCCTTCTTGGCTGAGTGTCAGATGTTGTCGTCTCCGAGTCTCACGCTGCTGGTGGCAAGGGGGGGGGCAGAAGTTCGCTTTTCTGGCAATACTTGCGAGGGTACCCCACCGCCATCCCCACAGCGAACACTGTAATCCTGGAGCTGGTGGAGCCTCTGGTCTCTGTCCGCGCCACAGCCATCGTGCTGTGAGTACCCCCTTGCTGCCCCCCTCGCTTGTCCTGAGATGTCCAGGAGCTGCCCGCGGCAGCAATAAGTCAATACATGGCGGTCTGGCTAACCGCTGCTGGAAGGATGCCAACTCGGTAAATCGCTGTCTTCCAATTTTTTGCTTCGGGACCCGTCTTTGAATCGAGACTTCTTTTGGGCTGGGCTCGCAAGCACAACTGCGCGCGGTTCCCCCACTGACATGTTGAATCGGCTGCGTGTCATGTCATGGGTTGCTCATCGCATATCTGTCGAACGCACGCTGCAGCAAGAACAGTATCCCTTGCCAGGAGCGGGTTAAAACGAATAGTGCAAGAAAAAGTGCAAGCAACGACATCAGGATAATGCTACGTTATTGACACGGAAACCCGCAATTCCCCCGCGCCCGCCCCAGTAAAGTCGCTCTTAACATGCCACCATGCGGTGCAACGTCTCGATCGGCTCTGAAGCAAACGTAACACGCGCGAAAACCGCAACAAGTGTCCTATAAATCCCAAATCACGCCCGTTGCCCGCGGCGGTCATGCAGAATCCCGCCGCCAGCTACGCGAGAGCCCGTCATGATCTGGCGATCTGGTCGGACCGATCACTCCAACTTCCACCAAGGCGCCGCCCTCGAGAGGGATGGACCATAATCGGCAGAAGCATATACTTTCGGAGGTCCGCGTGGATTTCTTGGCTAGGAGATGGGCTCCACTAATCACCTGGCGCGCAAAACGCGCCAGGAGCGGCTCCAGAGGCGCCGCCAGGGGGGGTCCAGCGCAGATCCACGAAATCCCCGCGGAACTTTCTAAAGCTTCCGTTTATGTAGAATTGTTTCCCAAACCATGCTTGCACTTAGGGGTTCGTGCTCGCTTTCCAACGAAATTGGATGGGTCCGTCGAGGTTTCGCCACGTCGCCGCCCAACTGGGGCGTCCTCCGAGGTCTCGCCGTGTCGCCACCGTTGTCGCCGTCGAAGTTTCCCAGTCGCCGCCCGTTAACGCCTCGTTGCCGCCCACTTGAGGATTCGTCGAGGTTTCGCCACGTCGCCGCCCGTCGCCGCCTCGTTGCCGCCCACCGCGCTTGGGAGGTCCGTCGAAGTTGCAGCACGTAGCTGCCACAAAGCAGCTCGCACCACATAGCTCACACCACGCAGCTTGCACCACGCAGGCTGCATCACAGAATTGGCTTGCACGCACAGTGCAACAGCTTACTGCTCGCGGCCCTCGTATCAAAGACACCTGGCTTCCCCGATGTCGCGCTTCGCGCCCCGTGACGCAACATTGCTCTCTCGAGTGGGCGCGCTGGAGAAGGGCAGCCCTCAAGCGCCCAGACCGCGAGGAGCGAGGCGCGCCCATCCTCGCGCCTCAGCGGGTGACATGGACACGCTGGCACTGCTCTGGCCTGGCTGCGGGTGATCCGCTCCGTCGCCAGGGGGCGCCACGGGGGCAGGACCAGCCGGCCTCGAATCGGGAAATCGGATCGGATCGGAAAGTGCGTCGGATCATGCCGATCGGCGCGGAATTGAAACCGGCCGCGCCAGGATGCATGGCAGCGCCATGCAAACTTGGGGGCCACATCGCACCGCCCGAACATGATGTCGATCTCGGGACGGGCTGGCCGAACCAAATCGATTGGATCGCAAAGAGATCTTGCCGGGGGTCGCCTCCAGCGGTGCTGGCCGCTCTGGCAGCAGGCGCCGGTGGTGGGACGGCGGGGCCACCTCCCGGCGAGCACGGGCGAAGCGCATCGCTGGCGGGCGGACAGAGAGAACACGGGACGAGCCGGCTGCTGCCGCAGAGTGTCAGGAGAAACAACCAAAGCACACAACACAGCACACAAACCATCGACGACTCCCAAGAATCTATATATACATGTATGGGAAAACATGGAAGTGGGGGGGAGGACAAACATCTGGTAAATATGGACACAGCTGGAGAATCCTGGGATGTGCGTGTATCTACGTGTGTGTCCTTGGGCCCCTGGGGTGCTCGGGCGCCTGCTCTGCCGGGCGGGGCTCTGCCGCTCTCCTCGGGGGCCGCCCGCCTGCTCGAGAGGAGGCTCGAAGGACCAGAGGCTGACCTTTCCCTTCCAGGGTAGGGCTGGACCCAACCAGTGACGTTCGTTTTCGTCTTGTTTTCGTTTGCCCTCGTTTCGTCTTGAATTCGCCTGCGCTGCAGAACGACACTGAAACGAAAACGGCCCACGAAATCGCCAAAACACCTTTTAGGTCCACACCTGTTCCAGGGCCCGCTGAGGCCCCGTGCACGGGATCTCTCCTGGGCGCCGCCCTGGCCGATCCTTTCGGTGAGTGGGGAATGTTCTTCTACAAGCGGGTTTGGGAAAACAAATTAAACATTATCAATCAATAACCATACATAGTTAGACGATCATGGCAAATCGTCATCAGGCTATTTTGTTGTTGTTCTTTAACATTCCTACTGTAGATGGACATGCTCGATTTAATGTAGTCGACCCAGCCGTGGCGACAAGGGTGCCCCCTGCAGCAGAGACGACAACGCAGCAGCGTGACTGCGCTAACGCCCTTCCGCAGGTGGCGGGGGAGGGGGGTAGGGTGCTGGAAGCCTGCAAGAGGCCCGCTGAGTACAGTCGGCCTTGATTGGACAGGACACGCGAGAGGACACAAGACCCTTCCGAGGGCCACATTGCCATGGGAGATGTAGGAGGCATGGGTCGCGAGGCACAGGACACAAGGGTACCTAAGGGTACCCTTGATTTGGCAGGGTCGACCTACTAATCAGGGCCGACGGTATCCTGAAGTCCCTGGAGGTTGTCGGGGCTGTCGATGTGCGCTTGTCAGAGGCCCCTGTGCCCAGCAAGCGAGCGGCGCGCGCTCCCCAGATATGTGGTCCGATGCAGCGGTATGCCGCAGGGTCCAGTGAAGCGATCTAGCAGACAGGGGCACCTTCGTGAAATGCGTCACTATCAATCCCAAGCAAGATCTAGAAGGCCGACCGAAGTCACCCAGTGGCCGTCCCCTGGACCTCGCAAGGGCATGATGGGGGGGTCTTACGAGAGCGCCTGCAACACCGTGCTGCTTGAAGCACCGAGTGTGTTCCCTCTCCCTCAGGTGTCTGCTTCACGCTCACTGGATAGATGGACGGCTCCCTGAACACAAATATACCAAACTTGCCCGCCTCAGGGAACGGCCAGTGATCCAGAGACCCGTGAAATGAACCCTGGGCCCTGAATCTCCTTTGGGAGGCCTGGGGCGCTGCTGAACGATGCTTGCATCGACTCGCCTCGTTCATGCGCCGCACACCTTTGAGGCTCCTCGATTACCCATGGGGGCCCTGGAAGCTCACTGAGTTCCTTCTTGGGGGGGGCTTCTGAGGCCCCTGGACGCTCACTGAGGCTCCTGGGAACCTCCTGGGGACCCTGGAAACCATCTGGAAGCTCTTGAGGCCCTCTGTGACACGCAATCCCGCGCAATCCTTCTGCACCATCCTCCTCCTTCTCCTCCTCCTCCTCCTCCACACGCCACACACACTCGCACACACGCGCACACGCGCACACGCGCACACGCGCACAAGCGCACACACACAACAGACACAACACACACACACTTTTTGGCGGCAGCGGCCTCGCGCGCAGCGATGAGGCGGAACACACACACACACTCACTCACTCACACTCACACTCACACTCACGCTCACACTCACACACACACTCACACTCACTCACACTCACACACACACACTCACGCTCACACTCACACTCACACACACACACACTCACACTCACTCACACTCACACTCACACACGCACTCACACTCACACTCACACACTCTCACACTCACACTCACACGCACGCACACGCACACGCACCCGCACATGCACACGCACACGCACACGCACACGCACACGCACGAGCACACGCACACGCACACGCACGAGCACGCGCACGCGCACGCGCACGCGCACGCGCACGCGCACGCGCACGCGCACGCGCACGCGCACACGCACACGCACACGCACACGCACGCGCACGCGCGCGCACGCGCACCGCGCACACGCACACGCACACGCACACACGCACACGCACCACGCACACACGCACACCACGCACACACGCACGCGCGCACACGCACACACCACACACCCCCACTCGCACGCCCACGCACGCACACACGCACGCACGCGCACGCGCCACGCGCACGCACACGCACACGACAGCACACGCCCACGCGCACACGCGCACACGCGCACACGCGCACACGCGACACGCGACACGCGCACACTCACACACACACGCACACACGCACACACACACACACACACACGCACACACGCCACACACACGCACACACACGCACACACGCACACACGCACACACGCACACACGCACACACGCACACGCACACACGCACAACGCGACGCGCACACGCACACACGCGCACACACAACGCACACACGTACACAACACACGCACAACGCACACACGCACACGCACACGCACACACGCACACACACGCACACACGCACACGCACGCACACACGCCACACGCACACGCGCACACGCGCACACACGCACACGCGCACACACGCACACGCGCTTACACGCACACACGCACACGCGCACACGCGCGCACACGCGCGCACACGCGCACACACGCGCACACACGCGCACACGCGCACACGCGCACACGCGCACACACGCACACACGCACACATGCACACACGCACACACGCACACACGCACACAACACGCACACAACACGCACACAACACGCACACAACACGCACACAACACGCACACAACACGCACACAACACGCACACAACACGCACACAACACGCTCACAACACGCCTAGAACACGCACACAACACGCACACAACACGCACACAACACGCACACACACGCACACACACGCACACACACGCACGCACACGCAACACGCACGCACACACACGCACACAACACGCACACACACGCACACACACGCACACACACGCACACACGCACACACACACACACACGCACACACACACACGCACACACGCACACACGCACACACGCACACACGCACACACGCACACACGACACACGCACACACGCACACACGCACACGCACACGCACACCACGCACTCACGCACAACGCACAACGCACACACGCCGCACACACGCACACGCGCACACGGCGCACACGCGCACCACACGCACACGGGCACACACGCACACGCGCACACGCACACACGCGCACACGCGCGCACACACACGCACACACGCGCACACACGCGCACACACGCACACACGCACACACGCACACAACATGCACACAACACGCACAGAACACGCACACAACACGCACACAACACGCACACAACACGCACACAACACGCACACAACATGCACACAACACGCACAGAACACGCACACAACACGCACACAACACGCACACAACACGCACACAACACGCACACAACATGCACACAACACGCACAGAACACGCACACAACACGCACACAACACGCACACAACACGCACACAACACGCACACAACATGCACACAACACGCACAGAACACGCACACAACACGCACACAACACGCACACAACACGCACACACACGCACACAACACGCACACAACACACACACAACACGCACACAAGCACACACACACACACGCACACGCACACACACACACACAAACACACACACACACACACACGCACGCACACCCACACATACACACACACACACGCAGACCTCCAGGAGCCTCCCGATAACCCTCCGAGAGCAAACACGCGCACGCGCACGGTTCCAGGAACGTGTGGCCGCGGCGCCAGGGGAATGCTGGCTGCACGGGCGGATCTGAGGCCGCACGGCTGCAGCAGCGCCGTCCACGGCGTGGGCCAAGAGCGACCCTGGGCATGTGTGGCCTAATTGGTGCGCGGCTTCTGGGGGAGCCAGGGATGGGCCACATGGCCAGATCTGGGCGCGCAGGCCGAACAGGCCCCTGCGGGCCCGCACCGAGGATCACCCGGCGAAGGGCCGCTCCGACGTGTGGTCGAAGGAATGCCGGCCGCAGCGAAGCCCCGCCGGGGTGGGTGGGAGTGGGGGGGGGCGGCGCCTTGCCCTCGCTGAGGGAGCGCCAGTTGCAGGCCCGCGGCGGCGCTGCGCTGCTCGCTCCTGTGGGCGGCGGGAGCACACTGCCGACCCGCAGCGGTTGCCACAGCGAGAGACCAGAGAAACAAATACATCCCGACCATGGCTGGGGCACGCTGGCCGTGAGGGCCGTGGGTGCCCGTCGGGGCGGGGGGGGGGGGCAAGCGACAGTCCAGTGCCCCTCCCACCCCTCATACACCCTCTACAATTGCTCAACAATCACACCGTGAGTACTAATCTCCTCTCCCCTGACTCTGCTGCTCCGCCCAGTCACGTATTGTTTTCAACACAAGATTCAACATACGTATACATATAACAGCGCACCGGGTTCGGGGGCCGAGGGCCGGAACCTCGACCACAAATGTGGGAACCAGGCCCCGGCCCGCCACTGGGAGGCAACAAATCGCCCCGGGAACCCTCAGACAGCAATCCCGGCGGCCCCAGACGGTCTCGAGACACCCCAACAAAAACCGTCCAGGGGTGCCTGGCGACGCGCGATGAATTTCAAACTGGCCCGGAGGCCCTCAAGACGCCCCAAGAGGCCTTTATGATGCCGCCCGAGAGCGCCCCGAGAGGGCAAAATCGTTGATTCCCGCCCGTCCTGTGGTGTTGGGTCCTCGTTTTGACGAGACAACGCCCCGCGTTCCTTCCTCCTCCCGCTGTCCTTCCCTCCTCCTCGCATCGTCGTCATCATCATCACCAGTATCATCATCATTATCAGCATCAAAATGATGATCATAATAAGCATAATCATCATCATCACCATCATCATCATCACCATCATCATCAGCATCATCATCACCATCACCATCATCACCATCATCATCATCATCATCATCATCATCGTCATCATCGCCATCATCATTATCGTCGTCATCATTATCATCACCGATCTCGGCACCGCCCCATTTTGGTAGAGGATCGTGGCCCCATAGGAGCTCCACTGAAGGCGCCAGTGGCAAAGTTCGCATGGCGGCCTCGGGCCATTTCGGCACACCCCTCACGAGGATCGTGGCCCCATAGGAGCTCCACCGCAGGCGCCAGTAGCACAGTTCACATGGCGGCCTCGGGCCATTTCGGCAAACCCCTCACGAAGATCGTGGCCCCATGGGAAGCTCCACCGAAAGCCCCAATGGCAGGCTTCGCATGGCGGCCTCGGGCCACTTCAGCACACCCCTCACGAGGATCGTGGCCTCACGGGGAGCTCCACCGAAGGTGCTAATAGCATAGTTCGCATGGCAGCCTCGGGCCATTACAGCACACCCTTGACGAAAATCGTGGCCCCATAAAAGTTCCACCGAAGGCGCCAGTAGCAAAGTTCACATGGCAGCCTCGGGCCATTTCGGCACACCCCTCACGAGGATCGTGGCCCAATAGGGAGTTCCACCGAAGGCCCCATCGGCAAGGCTTCGCATGGCGGCCTCGGGCCATTTTGGCACACCCCTCACGAGGATCGTGGCCTCATGGGAAGCTCCGCCGAAGGCCTCAGTGGCAGGGTTCGCATGGCGGCCTCGGGCCATTTCGGCACACCGCTCACGAGGATCGTGGCCCCATGGGATCCCCACCGAAGGCGCCAGTGGCAAAGTTCGCATGGCGGCCTCGGGCCATTTCGGCACATAAGAGCTCCACCGAAGGCGCCAGTAGCAAAGTTCGCATGGCGTCCTCGGGCCATTTCGGCACACCCCTCACGAAGATCGTGGCCCCATGGGAGCTCCACAGAAAGCGCCAGTAGCAAAGTTCGCACGGCGGCCTCGGGCCATTTCGGCACACCCCATCACAAGGATCGTGGCCCCATATGAGCTCCACCGAAGGCGCCAGTGGCAAAGTTCGCATGGCGGCCTCGGGCCATTTCGGTACACCCCTCACGAAGATCGTGGCCCCATGGGAAGCTCCACCGAAGGCCCCAGTGGCAAAGTTCGCATGGCGGCCTCGGGCCATTTCGGCACACCCCTCACGAGGATCGCGGCCCCATGGGGAGCTCCACCGCAGGCGCCAGTAGCACAGTTCACATGGCGGCCTCGGGCCATTTCGGCACACCCCTCACGAGGATCGTGGCCCCATTACGAAGATCGTGGCCCCATGGGAGCTCCACAGAAAGCGCCAGTAGCAAAGTTCGCACGGCGGCCTCGGGCCATTTCGGCACACCCCATCACAAGGATCGTGGCCCCATATGAGCTCCACCGAAGGCGCCAGTGGCAAAGTTCGCATGGCGGCCTCGGGCCATTTCGGCACACCCCTCACGAGGATCGTGGCCCCATGGGAAGCTCCACCGAAGGCCCCAGTGGCAGGTTTCGCATGGCGGCCTCGGGCAATTTCGGCACACCCCTCACGAGGATCGCGGCCCCATGGGGAGCTCCACCGAGGCGCCAGTGGCAAGGTTCGCATGGCGGCCTCGGGCCACTTCAGCACACCCCTCACGAGGATCGTGGCCTCACGGGGAGCTCCACCGAAGGCCCCAATGGCAGGGTTCGCATGGCGGCTTCGGGCCATCTCGGCACACCCCTCACGAGGATCGCCGCCCCATAAGGAGCTCCACCGAAGGCCCCAGCGGCAGGGTTCGCATAGCGGCCTCGGGCCATTTCGGCACACCCCTCACGAGGATCCTGGCCCCATGGGAGCTCCACCGAAGGCGCCAATGGCAGCTTCCCTCATGGCTCTCAGAACCCTCTCCTGCTCCTGCTCCTGGTTCAGGAGGGCGCCGTCGTCAACGGCGCCCGCGAAAACGCCGCGGACGTGTCCCTGAACATGTCGGGCTCCGGCGGGAAGCCGTGGCCACGTCGGGGGCGTGGGCGAAGATGGTATTCACAATTGCGGTATTCACAACTGCGTATGGCTGGGTCTTTCTTAGGTTGTATAACGCGTTTTTTCTTCCCTCTTCCACTGACCCCCCCCCTACCCCTTCCCCTGGGCCAAAAAGGGGGGGTACCGAGGCGTTAGAGCGTCCAAGATGGCCCAATATTGTTCCAAGAGGGCTTCGAAGTCGCAAAATGGCCTCCAAGATGGCCCATGCTACTTCAAGATGGGTCAAGATAGCCTCCGACATACCCCAAGACAACCCCAAGACGGATCCAAACGCCCTTCGAGCCCTCCACGGCGCCCTCCAAGATGCCAACACCCTTCAAAAACCGATGGAAAAAACACGGTTTTTGGCATTCTCGCCTATTCGTTTCCGATGGGCTTTGGAAGCCTCAAGATGGCACCATGATGGCCCGAAGGAAGCCCAAGAGGGGCCCAATAAGGCCGAAGACGGCCCCAAGATCGCCCAAGAGGCGCCCAAAAGCGCTCCAAGACGGCCCCAAGACGCCGTTTGAGAGCCTCCGAAGGGGGGGGATCCGAGTTAAGGCGCCCCCTCTTTTTGAGCCATGGGGCCCAAGATGGCCCCAAGAGGCCTCCCAGCCTCTCCCAAAGACCCTTCCACCCCGCCCTTGTTGGCCCAAGATGGCCCCAACAGAACCCTAGATAGCCCAAGATGGCCTTCAAAATGGCCTAAGATAACCAACCATGGCTCAAGATAGCCTCCGACAGACCTCCAAGAGGCCTCAAGGCAGCCTCGCGATGGCCCAAGATAGCCGAGCATGGCTCAAGATAGCCTCCGACAGCCTCCAGCCGAGCATGGCTCAAGATAGCCTCCAAGAGGCCTCAAGAAAACTGGCAATCAAGTATGGTTGGGCTGGTGTTTTTTTTTGGTCGCGGCCACGAGACAAGCATCAGGCGGCGAAGGCAACGTCCAGGCCACGGGCGAGGCTAATTGGCTAAAACAAGAGCGTCGGCCGGCCCCCTCAGACGGCAGCTGCAGGCTGGGTGACGCTGAACTGGCTGACGTACTGCAAGCTCGGGCGCGTGCACTGGACAACATGACCAGAATTCAAGTGGCCAACGCAGGACTCGCGCAGGACCTGCGGACCTCAGTGGGCAGGTCACTGTGCCAGGTGAAGATGGGATGACCACATGGGTGAGTCGCCGATGTGGCGCCAAACTCCAAACGGACAACCTGCGTAAGCCTAGCCGGCTGAGCAGTCGTGAGCCGTGGTGCAGCGCACTGGGGGGCTGAAGGTGGGCCTGAAGGGCTGTACCTGACGCTGAAGGCTGAACCACTCAGCACACTGGCCATTCCCAGTTGGACCACATCACAGTGTCGGGGGGTACCGTGCGACTGTGACCCATCCAGCGCGCGCCGGCACGGTGCGGCCACTGGGAGTGGGGGGGCCCGCTGGCGTGGTGAACGTCGCCGGCGAGGAAAGAGATGGAGTGCACTGGAGTGGAAGTACCGCGATGCGAGCCGGACCCGATCAGAGGGTCTCCAGGAGCACACGTTGAGCAATACCTCGCGGGGCACGCGGCGTTGGTACGGGCGATGTGGTGTAGTCGCAAAGCAATGTGCCGGGGGGGCTGCACAGTGAGAAGCAGGAGGGCCGCCAGACGCCGGTCCGGCCACGCCCGCCGCAGGCACATGCCACCCGGGCCCCGAGCCCGCCACCGCGAGCCACGCGGCCCCCCAGGGCCGCACCGTACCGCCGCCGGGGGGGGGAAACCAACCCCAAACAGCGATGGGCGAGGGTGACCCTGGGAGGGGGGCGCCACCCACAACGTCTTGCCAGAACTTCGCTGGTGGGGATACGCGAAGCGTCAAACATTTTATTGTTTTTTCGATGTTGTCTGCATTCTCGCTGTTTCGTGCTTCCGGTGCCAAAGCACCGCCCAAGAGGCTTCCAAAACCGCTCCAAGACGGCCCGACAGGCCCCTGAGAGGGCCCTAAGACGGCCACAGGGAGCCCCGCGACGGCCCCAGAGCCGCCCAAGACGGCGCAATGGGGTTCCAACAAGGCCCCAAGAGGGGGGCCCAAGAGAGGGAACGCGAACTGAGAAATCAAGCTTTCCGCCCCAAGATGCCCCCAAGAGGCCCCAATATGCCCCCACGAAGCCCCAAGAGGCCTCCAAGAGGCCCCAAGAGGCCCCCAAGAAACCCAAAAGAGGCTCCGAGAGGCCCCAACACGGCCAAATAGCTTCAAAACTCTTTCTTAGAGGCCTCCGAAGACATGCCAATGAGGTCCCATGACGACTTCAAGAAACAGTCCAGGATGTTCCGACGAGGCCCCAAACAAGCCTGCTAGAATTGGAGCGCGCGCGAAGCGCGCGCGATCAACATACGTGCATTTTGTTCCCAACCATATTGTGGTGTTGGGTCCTCGTTTTGAAGACACGGTCCCCGCGTTCCTCCTTCTCCTCCACTCCTCCTCCCCCTCCTACCTCCTCCCTGCGTTTCACCTGCCCAGTACAGCGCTTCGTGGCCCCATAGGGAGCTCCAGCTGAGGTCCCACTGGGGCAGCTCGCGTGGCATCCCCGCCCCATTTTGGCGCACCCCTTACACGCCTCGTGGCCCCATAGGGAAGGTCCCATTGGCGCAGCCCGCATGGCATCCCCGCCCCATTCTGCCGCACCCCTTACACGCTTCGTGGGCCCAAGGGGACCTCCAACGAAGGTCCCAGTGGCGCAGCCCGCATGGCATCCCCGCCCCATTTTGGCGCGCCCCTCGCACGCTTCATGGCCACATAAGGACGTCAAACTAAAGGTGGCGCAGCCTGCGCGGCATCCCCGCCCCATTTTGGCGCACCCCTCACACGCTTCGTGGCCCCATAGGGAGCTCCAATTAACGTCTCAATGGCGCAGCCCGCATGGCATCCCCGCCCCATTCTGGCGCACCCCTCGCGCGCTTCGTGGCCCCATAGGGAACCCCACCTAAGGCACCCAATGGCGCAGCCCGCATAGCGCCGCCGCCCCATTCTGGCACACCGCTCGCGCGTTTCGTTGACCCGCACCTAAAGTTCCAGTGACGCAGCTCGCATGGCGCCTCCGCTCCATTTTGGCGCACCCCTCAGACTCTTCGTGGCCCCATAGGGAGTTCCATGTAAAGTCCCAATGGCGCAGCCCGCGTGGCATCCTCGCCCCATTCTGGCGCACCCTCGCGCGCTTCGTGGCCCCATAGGGAGCTCCACCTAAGGTCCCAGTGGCGCAGCGCAACCCGCATGGCGCCGCCGTCCCATTTTGGCACACCCCTTACACGTTTCGTGGCCCCATCGGGAATTCTACCTAAGGTCCCAGTGGCGCAACTCGCATGGCGTTGCCGCCCCAGTTTCGTACACCCCTCACACGCTTCGTGGCCCCATAGGGAGCCCCACCTAAGGCCCCAGCGGCGCAGCTCGCATGGCGCGGCCGCCCCATTTTGGCACACCCCTCACACGTTTCGTGGCCCCACAACATGGGGTTCCACTTAAGGTCCCAGTGGCGAACTCCAAATGAGGTCCCAGTGGCGCAGCTCGCATGGCGCCGCCGCTCTATTTTGGTTCACCCTCACATGTTTCGTGACCCTAGAGCCTAGAGGGAGCTCCTCTTGAGGTCCCAATGACGCAGTTTGCATTGAGTTCTTCCCGGCAGGGCCGCCAGAGGGCTTGCGGAAGCAGCTGGAACAGTTTGCCGCGCGCACGAAACGGTGCAGGAGGGAGGCGGCGGCCCTCGCCAGGGAGCTGAACTTCACCGAGTTTATCCGCGAGGCTTGACTTGAGGAGCGGCCCGCCCGAACCACGCCGTCTCTCGACGGTCAGACTGTTTGGCCTCGCGCCGTGCGCGACCCGCGCGCGTCGCTTGGACCCTCGTGGGGCGACCAGCGCGCGTCGCGGGAATTCCGCGCTGCGCTCTGCCCAGCGCCTCGATCGCCCCCGTCGTCGCTTTGCCCAGCGGCCACAACCTTGCCCGCTATCAGCCAGCCAGCTAGCTAGCTCTCTCTGCTCCGCGAAGCGGACGACCCGCGCGCGTCGCCAGGACCCCTCCGGGGCGACCAACGCGCGTCGCGGGGACTGCGTGCGGCGCCGCGCCCGCAGCCTTGGACATGGGCGTGCACGGGCAAAGGGGAAGAAAAAAGCGGGAAGGAAGCGGGCGCGATCCTCGTGAAGGGCGTGCGGACATGGGCGTCGCGGCGTTGGGGCGCTGCTGTCAGGGTTCCATGGGAAGCTTCCTGCGGCGGCCACGCTCAGTGTCACGCGTACTCAGGGTCAGGCATGCGTGAAATATTCACATTCGTATGTATGGTTATATATACACACACACCAATCGTGGCCGTGCTCGCATTCATGCAAATATACTCACTTGCGCGCAGACTCATTCACACTCAAACTCACTCGCGCTCAGACTCGCCCGCGCTCAGTCTCTCGTAATGAGACCTATCGTCTTCGTTCGAGTTGTGTACCCCGCCACGCACTTCGGCGCACCCCTCATACGGTTCGTGGCCCCATAGGGAGCGCCAGTGAAGAAACGATTCACAATTGCGGTATTCACAACTGCATATGGATGGGCCCTTCGCCAAGCTAAATATGTTTTTTCCAGCTTTCCTGTGGGGCTGGGTCCTCGACTTGAATGGACAACCCCCCGTTATCCTTCCTTCCTCCTTCCTTCTCCCTTCCCCCTCCTCCCTCCTCATCATCATCATCACCATCATCATTATCAGCAACATCGTCATCATCATTATCATCATCATCATCAGCATCATCATCATCAAAATCAACATCGTCATCATCATCATCATTTTCATCATCTACTCCACCGCAACCACCAACACCACCATACCACCACCACCACCACCATCATCATCATCATCATCACCATCACCATCACAATCATCATCATCAGTAGCATCAGCATCTTCGTCATTGTCTCCATCAGCCTCACCATGATCATGATCATGATTATGACCATCATCGCCATCACCATCACCATCGTAGTCCTGATCGTGAACGTCATCGTCATTGTCATCGTCGTCATCATCCGCATCATCACCATCATCACCATCCTCACCGCAATCACAATCTTAATCAGCATCAGCATCATCATCATCACGACAATCATCATCATCAGTATTTTAATCATCATGACCGTCCCATCATATTGTGAATACTCTTCTTCGTCACTTCACCACAATCAGCACAATCGTCATCGTCATCGTCATCATCAACATCGTCATCATCACCGTGCGCGTCATCATCATCCTCATCATCCTCATCATACTCTTCGCCCTCATTCATCATCCTCAAACGTGTGATCATCATCGACATCATAAATACCGTCCTTCCCCTCCTCCTCCCGTCATCATCACCATGATGCTAATGACCATCATCATCACCATTATCATCATCATCATCATCATCATCATCATCGCCATCATTATCAACATCACCTTGACCATCATAATCATTTGGACCGTCATCCTCACCACCACCACGACCACGACCGCCACCATCAGCATAATCTTCATCATCAGCATAATGGTATGTATGATTATTAGCATGGCTTATTTTTAGTGGCATCGTCAGTATCATTATCATATTTATACTTCGTATAACCATTATTATCACTATCATCGCCATAATCGCCGTCATCTTCGCCGCTATCATCACCATCATCGCCATCAGCTTGTGCACACCATTCATTCGTTTCGTGGCCCCACAGGGGGACCCACCGAAGATCCCAGTGGCGTAGTTCGCATGCGTCCCCGCTACCCGTGTCGGCACACCCCTAAAACGCTTCGCGCCTCCATAGGGAGTTCCACCGAAGGTCCCACTGGAGCAAGTCGCACGCGTCCCCGCCATCCATTCTGGCACATCCTTCCCACGTTCCGTGGCCTCATGGGGAGCTGGGGGAGCTCCACTCAACGTCCCAATGGAGCAGCTCGCGTGCGTCCTCGCCACCCATTTCGGCACACCCGCTGCACGCTTCGTGGCCCCATAGGGAGCTCCACCGACGGTCCCAGCGGAACAGTTCGCAGGCGCCCCCGCCACTGATTTCGGCACAACCCTCACACGCTTCGTGGCCTCATGGGGAGCTCTACCTAAGGTCCGAATGCGCTCGCGCGCGTCCACGCCACTCAATCAGGCACACCCCTCACACGCTTCGCGGCCCCATAGCAAACCCCACTGAAGGTCCCAGCGGCGCAGTCCGCATGCGTCCCTGCCACTCATTTCAGCACACCCATCATACGTTTCGTGGCCCCGTAAGGGGGTTCTACGAAAACCCACATGACGCAGTTCGCATGCGACCCCGCCGTCCATGTCGATTCGTGGCACCGCGGGGGGCTCCACCGAGGATTCCAATGGCGCGGTTCGTATGCGCCCCAGCCACTGATTTCGCCACACCACTCAAACGTCTCGTGGTCCCACAGGGAGCCCCACCGAAGGTCCCAATGGCGCGATTAGCATGCGTCCCCGCCGCTCATGTCGGCACACCCCTTACACGTCTTGTGGCCCCACAAGCACACTCACCGAAGATCCGAATGGCGAAATTCGTATGTGCCTCCGCCGCTAATTTCAGCACGTCCCTCACACGTTTCGTTGCCTCCAGGGAGCTCTGCCAGATCCAAATACCGCAGTTCGCGCGCGCCCCCGGTACCCATGTCGGCACGCCCCTCGCACTCTTCTTGGCCCCGTGGGGAGCTCCACCGAAGGTCCCAGTGACGCAGTTCGCGCGCGCCCCCGCCTTCCATTTCGGCACACCCTTCCCACGTTTATTTTATATATATACTATATATATGTATATATATATATATTACATATATATTTATATATATGATATATATATTATATATATATATATATATATATATATATATATATATATATATATATATATATATATTTTTAAAAAAAAAAAAAAAAAAAAAAAAAAAAAAAAAAAAAAAAAAAAAAAAAAAAAAAAAAAAAAAAAACGCAGGCGGAAACGCCAGCGGCGGAAGGTCGCGAACGGGCCGCGGACGCGACTAAATTACCTAACGCGCGCAGGGCCGCGGATCAGGCGGCCCACGACAGCGTCCAGGGAAGACGATGCAGTCCAGGTGCCATGACAGCCCCTGAACGGGCATGCAGGTGCGTCCAACAGGCAGTTTTCGTGGCCCTACACGGAGCTCCAAAAAAGATCCGAATGGCGCTGTTCGCATGCGTTCCCGCCACTCATGCTGGCACACCCCTCGCACGTGACGTGGCCCCATGGACAGCTCCACAAGGCCCCATCTGGCTGTGTTCGCATACTCCCTCCCGCCACATTCGACGCACTCCTCACACGGCTCGTGGCCCCATAGGGAGCACCACCGAACACGATACTCACAGCTGCGGTACGCACAACTGCATATCACTGGGTCCTTCGCAAAGACCCCTTGTTTTCCGTGTTCCGAAATGGTGTTCCCGCTGCAGCGCGGGCCTAACATTCGGATCGGCGCTTTGCCCCCGTCGTTCAGAATGGCGCACTCGCCCAAGCGCAGGCCACTTCTTACAATCCGATGCTGTTGTTGTGTCGTTGTCCCGCCCCTCATTTCTCACCCTTCTGCCTTTCCCGGGTCCTCCTGCTCCTCCCGCTCTCTCCACTCCAATTCCTGTTGCTGCTGCTGTTCGTCTTCATCATTTCCTTCCTCATCCTCCTCCCTTTCCTCTTGCTCATCCTCCTGCTCCCCTGCAACCACCTCCTCCTTCGCTTCCTATTCTTCCTCCTCCTCCCATGTATGAGTCAATCGTTTTGTACGATTGCGCATGTCACGTTGGGGTTTCTGTTGCAGCTCCAAGTCGGCAACGACACGTCTCCAAGGATAGAGAAATAATCAGCACAATGGAAAAGGGTTGGACAAAAGGCGCAGGATGTCAGATGTGGCGGGAGCGCAACTAGCGTGCCCTCCCCCTCTCGCTCCTCCCTCCATGCTCCTCCCTCTCTTCCTGTCCCCTCCGCCCGCCTCCCCTTCCCCTCCCTCCCCGTTCTGAATCAGCAGCGCCCCCCGTCCTCCTCTCCTTCTACTCCTCCTCCCCCTCCTCCCTCCTGCCCTCCGCATGTCCGCATCATCAGCATCATCCTCACCACCACCACCATCATCATCACCACCACCATCACCACCACCACCACCATCAGAATCAGCATCACCACCACCACAACCATCACCATCACCATCATCATCATCACCATCATCATCATCATCATCATCGTCATCATTATCAGCAGCATCACCAGCAACATGTTCATCATCATCAGCATCATCATCAGTATCATCTGCATCAACATCAACATCAGCATCAGCAGCATCAACGTCACCACCAACATCACCAACATCAACATCAACATCACCACCATCATCATCAGCATCATTATTAACATCACCATCACACACATCATCATCATCATCATCATCATCATCATCATCATCATCAGTATCAGCATCATCATCATTATCATCGTCATCGTCATCATGCTCATCCTCATCGTCATCATGATCATCAGTACCATCAGCAGTAAACCCATCTCCCTCCTCCCCATCATCATAATCTCAATCGGCAGCATACTCATCTTCGTCATCATCAGCAGTATCATTATCAGGATAAACATCAACCTCAACATCAACAGCATCGTCATCATCAGCAACACCAACATCATCATCAGCACCATCGAATTCACCAGCATCAGCATCATCATCATCATCGTCCTCATCAGCATCATCATTACACTGAGCATCAGCACCACAGTACCAGCATCAAGATCATCACCACCACCACCACCATCACCACCATCAGCATCAGCATCACCACTGCCGCCATGATCATCAACAGCATCATCAGCATGCGTTTCTTTACCACCACCATCACCATCACAATCAACATCATCGACACCATCACCATCACCATGATCAGCATCGTAATCATCAACATCGTCATCATCATCATCACCATCATCATCATCAGCAACTTCATCGCAATCATCAGTATCATCACCATCATCATCAGCGTCATCATCACCAACATAATCAGCATCGTCATCATCATCAACATCACCATCATTTGCATGTTCATCATTATCATCACCGCGATCATCATCATCATCGTCAGCATCGTCAGCACCATCGGCAGCAACCACATTGGGTCACACACCTCGCACGCCTCGTGGCCGCATCGGGAACTCCACCCAAGGTCCCAATGACAAAAATCGCATTCGTGACGGCGGCCATTTCGGCACAACTGACAGTTTCCGTGGCCCCATAGGCAGCTCCGCCGAAGGCCCCAGTGGCAAGAATCGCATTCGTGACGGCGTCCATGTCGGCAACACCCCACACGTATCGTGGCCCCATATAGGGAGCTCCACGAAGGCCCCAGTGGTAGGAATCGCATTCGTGACGGCGAGTCAATTTCGGTACACCCCTCATACACCCTTCATACGCATCGTGGCCCCATAGGGAGCTCCACCGAAGGCCCCAGTGACAAGAATCGCATTCGTGACGGCGTCCATCCGGTACACCCCTCATACGCATCGTGGCCCCATAGGGAGCTCCACCGAATGCCCCAATGACAGGGATCGCCTGCGTAACGGCGTCCATTTCGGCACCCCCCTGACACGTTTCGTGGCCGGGGAGCTCCAAGACCAGTGGCAGAATCGCATGCGTGTCGGCGCTGATTTTCGACACAACCCTTACACGTTTCGTGGCTCCATAGGGAGCTCCCTCAAAGTCCCCAGTGGCAGGACTCGCATTCGTGACGGCGCTGATTTCGGCACTCACCTCACACGTGTCGTGGCCCCATCGGGAGCTCCACCGAAGGCCCCACTGCCGGGTGCTCCTCAGACCGCGCTCTGCTGCTCCCCAAGGCCTCGTCGACACATGCGCAGATCAGCCGTGGCCTGTTAGACATAGACGTAACCCGTACTGGCTGACCTCTGCGACCCCATCAGCAACGCCGATGCGTCCTTCTCACGCACGCTTTTAAGATGTTTGCTAGTTCCCGCCACCAGCTTCCGCCTGCCTTGCGGTACTCGCAACTGCATATGTGTGGGCCCTTCGCAAAGCTAAGTTACGCATCGGATTTCCAGCACTTGTGTTCAATGGTTGTTTTCGTTGTCACTCGGAGTGCTGTTTTGATCTTTAGAAGTAGTGCTCTCCCGCTGTGCATCGCTGCCCTCGTTTCGAGGTCGGAGCTCTGCTCTCATCGTGCACAATGGTGCTCTCGTCCCAGCGCGGGGCACCTGCCTGGATCCGAGTCATTCCTCGTCGTTGTCGACCCCCTCCTTTCCCCTACTCCGCCTTCCCCTGGTCCTCCTGCCCCTCCTGCTGTTTCTCCTCCTCCTCCTCCTCTTCCTCCTCCTCCTTCTCCTCTTCCTCTTCCTCTTCCTCCTCCCCCTCGCTCATTATCCTCCTCCTCCGCCTCAGGCTCCTCCTCCTCCTGCTCATCCACCATTCCTCCTCCAAACGAGAGGGTCATTCGGGGGTCCCAGGTCCTCTGTGCAACCCTTCGGCTCACACATACAAAGTAAGACCGAGACCTCCAGAAACGCCACAACACATCCCAACGACGACGGGGTCGTCGTCGTTCGAGGGAAGGTTCGGCGGCGCGCACAAAAAAACTGGGGTGAATGTGATGTTATTCTCAGACGGCAGGAGGCTTATTAGACACCGTTCTGCCCTCTGGGAACCGCTGCTCGAAAGCCTCCGATCTTACGATCTCTTCTGCGAAGCCCCCTGCATTCTCAGAAGGCCGCCCCCTCGCCTTACCCTCCTTGGCGCGCTGCCAGAAGAAGGGGGGGAGCGAAGGCAGGCTGGCGGCAGAGCACCGCAACGAGCGGGGAGAGGGAATCCTACGAGAACCTCCAGCTCAGTAGTGTCCCCAAAAACCTCCAAAGCGCAGATGCCGTCGACGGCGACGACGCTGTCGCGGGGGCAAGGAGGGGGGGGAGCGGAGGGGAGGCCTGCAGGCAAGCACCATAGGGGGGAAGGTCCGACGACGATGGCGGCGACGTCCGACGCGGACGATGACGGCCGACGACGACGGCGGCGGCGGCGGCGAGGGCCGACGACGGCCGTCGGGAGCTGGCGACCGACGGCCTGCCAGAAACGCCGCGCGCCGCCCGCCCCGCCCCCGCCCCGCGCCTCCGAGCGCGGCCCCGTCGAGGGCCACCGCCGCGCTCCTCGCGGCGGCCTCGCCAGGCGGGCGAGGGCGGACGGACGGAGGGCAGGAGGGGAGGGGGGAGGGACAAGCTAGGTGCGCTCGCGGCATATCTGACGTCCTACCCCTCCCTCCCACCCCTTACCATGGCGTAGATCTCCTCTCTATTCTCTACTCGTGCAATCGGATGTCGTAGCATGGCATGGCATTGCATGGCATAGCACGGTGTCGAAGATCAACGCGTAGCATGACATAGCATGGCGTGGCGACGCCCCAAGGTGGGGGGGGCTTCTGCGGCCCCCAAAAAACAACGAACCGAGACCGAGTGTGTCATCACTTCCGATGGTTCCTTCAGGAGGCCATTTTCTAGATGTTGGGGCCTATTTGGAAGGACCGAAAACCATGCTGGGGCATGGCACTCGAAATAACGACGCCGCCATCGCTGCAGCGGAAAAACAATTCGGAACGAGCGGAAGCCCGGAAACGAAACCAGCGCTGCAGCAGGAGCGCGATTCGGAACGAGCGGTAGCCCGAACATGAGGCCAGCGCTTCAGCGAGAGCTGCATTTTGACAACAAAAACCCAAGCGAAAACCCTACTCCCTGGAATCCTGTGTAAAAAACGAGAACGCGGAGGGGGGCCGGGCATTCACCGGACGCCACAAGGGGAGAGAGGAGAGTAGCACTCACGTTGTGTAACTGTGGAGGATGGAAGGGAGGGGAGTGACGGAAGGGGGGCCGAAGGACAGAGGAGCGGAGGGGAGGGGAGGGATGGGGGAAGGTGGTGGAGGAGGGGACGGGGGATTGAGGGAGGGGGGAGGGAGGGAGCAGGGGAACACACACACACAATAACATAACATGATAACTCTGAGGTCCGCGCAGGCCTCCGAGTTGTTATGTGTATGTCGTTGTTTGGTCTCCTAAATGGGGAAAGGTGGCGGAGGGGGAGACGGGGGAATGGGGGAGGGAGGCAGGGATGGGAGGAAAGGGGATGGAGGGAGGGAGGGCGCGTGAATAGGAGCATGTGGCCATGTGGCAAGGTCCATGGGGAGGGAAGGAGGGAGCAAGAAGGAGGGTGGACTTGAGGAGGGGAGTCGAACGTGGACCCGGCGCTGGGCAGCCCGGGTGTCTAGATCGCTGGCGGGCCGAGCAGTTGGAGGGGGGGCTCAGATGGTGGCCGCGCTTCCCAGGGTCCATCATGCTGCAGCAAGCTCCCGCCTCGAAGACGCGGGCCCTGGCTTCTGCCACGTGCGAGCCATGTAGCCTCGAACGATCTCAGCTCTCGGAGGTCCCCAAGAGGCTGTGGCCTCACGTTTCGCCTTTCGTGCACATTTCCCGCCGTGGGTTGCTTTGTGTGGCTCCTGGGGCCCGACACGAACCCACAGAGGGAGTTAGACGTTGAATGCGTCGCCGCCGCGCGGAGGCGGTGCTAACCTGCCGCAGGTCCAGGGGGGGGGCGTGCGAATGCCAGCGTCGGGTTTCGCGCGCGCCCTTGATCCTCATGCCGGGCGGCATTTCCCCCCAGGGTGCCAGGTTTCCCTGAACATCCCATCCCGTTCGGCAGTCTCCAATTGTTTCCGTTATGCTCCTCATCTCTGCCCCCCCTTACCCCGCCTCCCCTGACTGAAACGCCAAGTCTAGAGGAGCGCCAGTCAACAACGACATCAACACCACCAACAACAACACCACCACCACCAACAACTCGAGTGTCATCCAACGCGTACTTCCTCAACCCTCGATACCCGCCCTCTCCGTTTTCGATCGTGTCCCTTTTGGGGGGTATATGTTTCTTCCCTGCAGGCCGGGCCCAGGCAAGCGGCGGGGCGGCCGCGGAACGTCGGCCTGGCCAGCGGCAGCGCTGCTCTGCGGCGACCCGGCCCCAAGAGGGACGGACACGGGACCGACCACGACGACGACGACGACGACGACGAGCGAAAAGGAGAGCGAGAGCGAGAGCGGGGCCACAAAGGGCAGGAAGGGGGCCACGAAGGGCGACAGCGGGGCCACGAAGGGCATGCGTATGGGGCCACGAAAGGCGCGAACGAGCGGGGGCCACAAAGGGCAGATAATGCGGGGCCACAGAGCGCAAGGACGGGGCCACTGAGGGTAGCAACGGGGACGCGCAGGACAGCGAGGGGGCCACAAAGGGCGACAGCGGGGCCACGAAGGGCATGCATATGGGGACACGACGGGCGCGAACGAGCGGGGGCCACGAAGGGCATAAGTATATTGGGCCGCAGAAGGCAAGGACGGGGCCACTGAGGGCAGCAACAGGGCCACGAAGGGTTGCAACGGGGCCGCAAGGCGCATGCATATGGGGCCACGACGGGCGCGAACGAGCGGGGGCCACGAAGAGCATAGATGTATGGGGCCACGAAGGGCAGCGAGGGGGTCAAGAACGGGCGCAACGGGGCCGCGAAAGGCAGCGAGGGGGCCACGAAGGGCTGCAACGGGGCCACGTAGGGCAGCGAGGGGGCCACGAAGGGCTGCAACGGGGCCACGTAGGGCAGCGAGGGGGCCATAAAGGACTGCAGCGGGGGGGCACGACGAGCAGAAAGCGAACCACGAAGGGCCACGAAGGGTGTCACGATGGACTGCGAAGGGTCGACGAAGGGCAACGGGGGGGCCACGAATAGCTGCAACGGGGCCACGAAGGGCAGCGAGGGGGCCACGAAGGGCTGCAGAGGGGCCACGAAGGGCAGCGATGGGGCCACGAAGGGCTGCAACGGGGCCACGAATGGCAGCGATATTCCGATTCCTAAGCGGGCAGTGAGGGAGTCCAAAGCGTGAGCGCGATTCCTGGGTGCCTGCGTGTCGGGAGCGCGGCGTTTGAGCAAATTGTTGGGAATTGCACAGCAAAGGCGCGAATCTGGAGTAAATTGCCAGCAGTTTCCCCAGCGAGAGCACGGCTCCAGAGCGCCGACAAAGCGAATCCTGAATCAATTGCAAAGAAGTCCCAAGCGAGAGCGCGATTCCTGAGTAACATGCGAGGAAATCTCAAGCGACAGCGGGGGTCCTGGCTAAATGTTGGAGAAGTCTCAGGCGGGAGCTGTGGCTGTTGTAATCCAGGGGCCAACAGCATAGTTTGAGCCCCGTGGCTTTCCCTTGTCTAGTTTTTTGATAAAAAAGAAAGTGTGCAAGCCCCGGGGGAAGCAGTTCAATTGACAGAAAACACAATGGTCAATCGTGAGAATTCGACAACAATCATTGTAAGACTGTTCGCTCCAATCTGCTCACGTGCCACTCAATTCGTAGATCCCAAATCCTCGGTGTGCCCGCCCTCGTCGTCTTCCATCGTGCCCCCTTGGGGATATATCTTCTCTACCTGCCACGTGCATTTTAGTGCAGCCCCTAACACAAGAGACGAGAAGACGGGTGGAAGGGAGAGGGAGAATAATGGAGCACGGGAGAGATGAGCACGAGAGGGGGCAAGGAGCAGAAAACTAATGGTAGAACCGGACGGGCACATCGCGCGGGCAGACCCACAGCGGGCAGGTCGGGACGCCGAGCCCAAGCGGCCAGGTCGGGCAGGCGGGTTGCTGGAGCGTGGGTCCTGCACGTAGACCTCCTCATGGTCCAGCGGCGGGGGCGGCGCGGCGTTGGCTCTGGGGTTGATGCCGCGGAGCCACAGGGCGGGGCGAAGGTCCATACCGAAGAGCGCCTGGGGAATGAGCTGGGCCGTCTGGTCGTAGGCAGGCTTCCCCGTGTTGCATGGGCAACGCCAGATGCGGTGTTCGAGGGTCTCTGCCTCGCCGAAGCACCGCTGGCACAGCGAGGAACCCTGGTAGCCAGCGTCAATCTGCCGCTGCCTCGGCCACTGCCCCCCCGACCGCGACGAGGTAGTTGAGAGCCCACTCCTGCCAGTGCCCTTGCTTGGCGCAGTGGTCGAACTCCCGCTTGATCTGGATGACGTCTCCTCGATCGCCGAGGCCTCCTCCGCGGGCGTGCTTGGCCGCGCGCCGTCAGCGGATGAGGTCGAGGTCCTCGGTGAGGTCGTCCAGCAGCTCGGCATACCCGTGGGAGTCCACCTGGAGCCGTCCATGGTGGTCGGCGAGGGGGATCGTCCACTCCTCGACGCCGTCGGCCGTGGGCCTCTTCCAGGAGCCAGGCCCCGCGGGGCCTCAAACCTGCGTCGAGCAGCGTGGCGGCGGTGGCAACCACGGGGCCGTGGACCTTCCGCCAGCGCCCCCCTTTGGCTCGGAGGCGGTGGTGCACGTGGGGCCAGGTGCGCTGGGCCCTCCTGTGGTGCTCGGGCCGTGCCAGCCACTGGGTGAGCCACTCGTGGACCAGCTGGGTGCGCAGCTTGATGGCCGGGCCCTTCAGGTAGTAGAGGATGGCCATGGCGGTGTCCAGGCAGCGGCCAGGCCCCGCACCCGCCGCCGCAGCCGCCGCGGGACGTCGGAGCTGGATGATCCGCGAGGGGCCGATGCCCCGGACCTCGTGGCCGTAGACCGCTTGGGGTTGGACGCCGGTGGCGTGAAGGCTGGCGCCCAGCTTGCCGAGCGGCTGTCGCCTCCTCCTTCTCCTCCTCCTCCTCCATGAGGAGGAGGAGGAGGGGGAGGAGGAGGAGGAGGAGGAGGAGGAGGAGGAGGAGGAGGAGGAGTCGAGCGTGCGGAGGGGAAGGCTCCAGGCTCCCGACGGCCGCGCCCCGCGCGGCGCCAGCAGCCCCCGCGCCCGCGCTCACCTGCTCACAGGCAGCGCGCCAAGAGGAGGATGCCAGGCATCTCCTCGAACGTGAACTGGAGGCTGATCATGATCAGCGGCGGCCCCATGGAGCCGAAGTGGATGATGTACGTCGGCATCTCCCTCACGATGCCGATCATGTGCAAGTGGATGTCCGTGTCCAGGTGCTGCCCCCTCGCGTCGGCGGCGGAGGTGGCGACGCTGCACGGGCGGCGGCTTCTTCATAGTCTTCGTGGCCCGCAGGGCCGCCCGCGCGGCCGACGGGGTGGCCTCCGCCGAGACGTGGGTCTCCTGCCTGAGCGCATGGTACGTGAGGCAGGCGACCGCGATGGACTCGGCGCTCTCGTTGCTCTGGTCGGTGAGCCCGAGCTTCGCGAACTCGGTGGAGAGGGGGGGCGCGCCGCATGCCCGTCCCACAGCCTGCGCCAGCGGTGCGCAGACTAGGTAGTGGCGCATCTTGTCTTGGCCCCTGGCACAGCCGAAGATGCACAGGCGTCTGCCGCATGGGTAGGCGATGCGGTGGGAAGTGAGCCAAGAAAAGGATAGTGTCCTCATCCACGCCGTCGCCCACGATGGGGGCAGTCTCTTCATGGCGGCCTGGATGTCGTTCATGATGGAGGGGTTGTGAATGAAGAACACACCAGCGTGCGGGAGCTCCTTCACGACGCGGTCCTGCAAGAAGGGCCCGATGCAGTCGGGCCCGCGGGTGGCCAGGGCAGAAGCGAAGGCGTGCTTCTGAGCGAGACCAGGCTGCCCGCTGGCGACCGCCATCCGCGCGGCCTCGACCGCTGGTGCCACGAGCTGGTGAGAGTAGTATATGTGGTCGGAGGTGGCCGACGCGATCTGGTGCATCGTCTCCACGAAGGCCTGCGTCTTCCACCGCGGTGGTGAGAGATGAAGTACGCCCCGCGCAGCGCCTTCAAGGGTCTGCTGGATGCCGTAGGAGTTCAGGCCTTCATGCAGCCTCACGCGGATCTCGGTGAACTTCTTGAATGTCGAGGTCGCCGCGCGGACGATCGTCGCAATCATGTTGAGCTGGAGCGACCTCGGCGCAGGAACTCCCCAGTTCTTCAGGAAGGGCTAGTCCTTCAGCCTGAAAGCGCCATTCGGGAAGCGCAGGACGGAGGCGTTGATCCAGCTCTCGTGTTTGAAGTGCTCGTGCGGGAGCAAGGCGCACTGGGCAAGGTAGCCAAGGACTGGGAGCGCGCGGCCGTTATACAGGGAGACAGTTCCGACGGCTGGCGCGTCACTCGCGCTGTGCGCCATGGCTCGGGAGCGGTACTTGTTGAACGCTTTCGCGTAGATGAGCTGGTCCGTGGCGCCAGGGCCCAGCAAGAGGCCGAGGTAGGTAAGGTGGTCGCATACGTTGAAGTCCTTGAACTTCGGGACTATGGCGAGCAGCGCGTTTTTGAGCCTGAGGGCGAGGTCAGCATTGACCTGGCCTGCCAAGGGGAAGATGTGGCACTTCGGCGCCTTCAATTCAAGACCAGCCAGGATTTCCATGCAAAGCATGACGTCTGCGAGGTAGACGAGGTAGGCAACGGCCCGAAGGACAAGACCAAGGTCATCAGCGCATGCCCGACAAAGTCCACGGCCTTGAGCTTCGAGGACGGTCTCGAGGTTGAGCAGGAAGCATGCAGTGCCCAGCGCATACAGCGTGCCGCTCCATCCGCATCCTTGGATGATGCCCGACCTGATGTAAAAGAGCGGTACGTACTGGCCAGCGCACGGGGCCATCGCGAGGATGTTGTTGCACATGGAGTCGAAGAACATTAGGGCCGCTTCAGGGGCGCCCATGGCTTTGAGCGCCAGACGGATGAACTGGTGGGCGAAGCTGGGAAAGGCCTGCGCGATGTCCAGCGACACCAGCACAGGCAGCATGTTCTGGGCATCTGGGTCGGCCGAGGCAATGCGGCTCTCGGCGTCGAGCTCGAGGATGTTGTAGCCAACGTTGCGCCGGTGGATGAACCCGCCCTGTGAGGCTGGGACTACATCAGCTGCCACCATTGCCGTCGCAGCATTCATCGCGCTGCTGATGATCTTGAGGGACGTGTTGCGCAGTCCCAAGACACGAACTTTGGATGGGTCTCGATGGCAGCCGTTGTGTTCCGAGTCCTCGGGTTCCTCACCTTTGGGCAAGAAGGCTTGGACAGTCGCGTTCACTTCGTCGGGGAAGATGCCGCCGTTAAGCATGTAGCACATGACGTCCCAGAGAACCTCGGTGCACTCTTCGTGCGCGGACCAGGCGAGGTACGGGAGCCCATCAAGGCCTGGCGAGGTGGGTGACGAGCGCTTGGCGAACTTCTTGAGCGTCTCGTAGTCTGGCGGCTTGTACTTGGAAAAATCGATGGTGGGCGAGAACTGGTTCAGGTAGGCTGCGGCCTTGGTCGAGTCGACGGACTTGTCCTCGAAGACGGGCTGCCAGTGCTCGACAAGTTTCTTGAGTCGCTCGCTGGGGCCCGTCACGGTGCCCTCGCTAGTCTTGACCCCCGTCAGAACCAGACGCTTGCTGAGCGGGTTCCAGAGCTTGAGCGGGTCGTAGGCGCCCACGCTGAACTGCTTGGTCAATGGCTTCGAGACGCTGCTCAGCATCTCGGCGGAAAAGGATGCCTGCCCACTCCTCGAACTTTGCATGGTCAATGAGCTCAACGCTGTCACCTTTGATCTGGATATGTTCTTTCGCGACTAAGTGCGAGCGAAGGAGGCGAGCAGCGAGGTGTCGGTCTTGGCGCCAGACTGCCCGAGAGATCGACTTCGCTACCTGGAAGAGCACGTCGCCACTGTTCGGTTGCATGTCGTGAAGACGGTCACGAGTCTCACGTGCGATTTGTCGAAGGAGGTCGGTGGTCAGAATCAGCTTGGTCGGCGGGGATAAGTTGCCCATGGGGGGGGGCGGCGAAAACGTTGTCGGCAATCTCTTTGAAAACGGGGGACTTGGCAATGCACTGGGCGATCGGCTGGTTCGGCGAGGGTTTGACGTCCCGCATCGTGAAGGAGACGAAGAGGGCGGCATGGTCACTGACTCGACGGCGTGAGAGATCTTCGGGCGTGGAGAAGGTAGAGGACGTAACAGCCAATTGCATCATCTGTGTGGGGGTGAATGAGCAGAAGCATCTGTCAATGGTGGTCTCGGCCTTCGTCTCGGAGCAGTAGTGCGTGGTGTCGGCGCTGTCAATCTCCACTAGATGCTGCAGAGCGTTGTGCCACTTGCGCGCCGATGCTTTGGACGTTTCGGATGGGTTCGAGTTGCCCTTTGCCGCAGGGTCCATGAGCTTCAGCTTCCCGACGGCGGAGAAGTTGAAATCACCAGTGACGAACATGACATTGCGGCTCGGGTCGGACCTCACCCAATGTAGGTCGTTGTTGATGCGCGAGGTGATGTTCTGGATGGTGGCGTTGCTGAGGTCGTAATTGTGGACATTGTAGAAGATCATCATTTGGTCGCCAGCACGGAAGACAGAGCGTAGGACACGGCCAGGGAAGATGGGGTCGCTCACGGCGTTCATCCCAGCTGGGAACACAGCGGCTACCCCGCCACTGATAGTGCCATGATACCCAGGAGCGAAGGAGGAGTGCATGTCGAGGGTGCTGTCGATCTTCCGCATGAAGGCGAGGAGCTGGTCATGGTTCTGGTGCACCTCCTGGATGCCCAAGACCATCTTGCGCAGCGGCATGGACTTGAGGTACGATGACTTCTCCACGACACGTCTGCCCTGGTAGCCCAAGAGAGCGCGGGCGTTCCACGTGCCGACTGCTAGGCAGGGCGACGGTCCGCTGGGAGGGCGCTGCTGGCTGCGCGCCAGCTCGTCAAAGCCAAAACTGCGGGGCGGCTTCAGGTGCGACGACCACGCTGGCTGCGTTCTTGAGCGTCGTGCGGTCGATGCCCAGCGCAGGCAGGCCGGTGTCTTGGAACGTGAGGATGGTCGGCTCGCCCCTGCCTGGGCGGACGCTGTACGCGATGACAGGGGCCCACCCTGCTGTGATCCATGCCTTTGTGCGGTCCACTCGCCAGACGTGGTTCGGGACCTCGCGTTCCATGGCTTGGCGGAGGCGCTTCCCAACGATCTCCGTCTTGATCTGCTTCGGCGTCTTGTCGGGGCCCATCCGCAGCTCGACCGCCCCGTGGCCCGAGACAGCGTCGGCGTAGATGCGCACCCAGGTGCCGTTGGACGAGCGCATGCTGTCCGGGACCTTCTGTGCTCGGCGGCTGGCGGGGCCAGGAAGGCCTGTGAACTTGATCGTGAAGAATTTGGCAGCGTCATTGCCCGTGACAGTGAAAAGTCAGACTCGCGGATGTCGCAGCCCGCCACAAACTTGGTGAGGGACTCGGTGGCTTTGGCCAGGGTGACGAGTCCGTCGGCATGGACCTTGATGATGGTGGCGTCGGTCTCGCGGTCGAAGTCGCGCCCGATGTACTGCTGCTTGATCGGTTGCTGGTTGGATGTGGCGAGCTCGCGTTGCAAGATCTTGATCTGCTCGGCCATGAGCCCGATGGCTTTGTCAGTCTTCTCCTGCTTGGCCTCGACCTCGCCGACGCGGATGTTGAACGCGTCGAGCATCTGCTGGAAGTGCTTCCTCGTGGAGTCGATCTGTTGGCCGACGGCGAGGTGGACGTTCTTCTCGATCTTGGCGCCAAGCCCGTCGATGCCGTCCTGGGCGGCCTTGAGCGCCAGCGAGATGGGATTGGTCGCGGAGCCGACCACGGTGGTGACGGTGGCGTTGATGGACTCCTTGATTGAGGTCTCCATCGCATCGATCTTTGCCTGGAGGGACTGCACGTAGGCCATAGTGGCGTAGGCGTCCAGGTCTGTTTCCTCACCCTGTGGAGGCCAGCGTGAGCGATCAGCCCTGCCACCAGCAGCACCGCCAGGCTCGCCAAGAGGAGGGGGACGCTTCGAGATCCCTTTGCCGCGCAGTGGCGTCTCTGCTGGCGAGTCTCCTTTCTCTGACATGGCTGGGAGGAGTCCTTTGACGCTCGCGCCCACAGGAACGGGAAAGGCCTCCGTTTACCCGTGGTGGCAAACGTCGGTGTGGTGGAAGTCTGCCAGGCCACAGGTGGCCTTGTCTGCCGCGGACTAGCGGTATCCACTTGTCCCCCTGTGGGACACATCATCTTGAGCCAAAATGGCTACGGAAGGAGGAGGAGGAAGAGGAGGAGGCGAAGAAGGAGAGGGAGGAGGAGGAGGCGTAGGAGAGGACGAGGATTTGCTTGAGCACGACGGCCAAGCTGCATGACTAAAGCACGCTGAAAGCGTCTGAAAGCAATGCCTCCCGTATCTTTGGAATGGAGTCCCTTGCGAGGAGGGGAAGAGGAAGAAGAGGAGGGAGGAGGACCGAGGAGGGAGGAGGAAGAGGGAGGAGGGGAAAAGGGAGGAGGGAGGAGGGGGAAAGGATAGGGAAGGGGAAGGACAGAGGAGGAGGAGGAGGAGGAGGAGGAGGAGGAAAGGATGGCGAAGGGTGAGGAAAGAAGAAGAGGGGGAGCAGGAGGAGGAGGAGGAGGAGGAGGAGGAGGAGGAAAGGATGAGGAGGAAAGGAGGACCAATGTTCAAAACGAACTCCCTGTGACTGCACTGGAGGTGAACCGCCCTCCCTTGTCGAGCCCCGCCCGGGCCCCCGCGGATGCCGCACGCGGGGAGGCAGGACGCCGGCCTCGGAGTGGCTGCCGCTGCCCCTCGAGGCCGTGGCCCGCGAGTGCGGCCTCAGCCCCGTCGTCGTCGTCGGCGTCGTCGTCGGCATCGTCTGCGTCGGCGTCGTTGGCATCGTCGTCGTCGGCTTCGTCGGCGTCGGCATCGTCGGCGTCGTCGTTGGCGTCGTCGGCGTCGTCGTCGTCGGCGTGGTGGTCGTCGTCGTCGTCGTCGTCGTCGTCGTCGGCGGCGGCGGCGGCGGCGTCGTGGTCGTCGGCGTCGGCGTCGGCGTCGGCGTCGGCGTCGGCGTCGACGACGGCGTCGTCGTCCTGCGAAGATGCTGCTGCCGCATCTCGCCTCGCCACCACCCCTCCTCATCCTCCTCCTCCTCGACTCCTCGGTCCTCCTCTTCCTCCTCGACCTTATTCGTTCTCGCCCTCCGCCGCCCTTTCCTCATAATCCCACCAGCCCTCTGGGCGTCGGTGGTTTAACGAGTTTCCTCTTCCACCCCTCCCTCTTCCCCCTTCGGGGAGGGGTTTACCCCTCCCCCTACCCCCTCCCCACTGACCTGGACAGGAGGGGCGGGGAGCGGTCAGAGCGTCCAAAACGGCCTCGGCGAGGAAGCCCAAAACATTGATTTTACTATGGTTTTGGCCCCATTTTGGCCTTCTCAGGGGGCAACGCTAATTAAGGCTCCCCTCTTCTTTGATCGATTTCCTCCACGATGGCCGCAAGAGGCCCCCAGGATGCCCCAAGAGGCCGCAGGATGGCCCCAAGAGGCCCCCCAAGAGGCCCCCAGGAGGCCCCCAAGAGACCCCCAAGAGGCCCCAAGATGGCCCCAAGAGGCCCCAAGAGGCCCCCAGGAGGCCCCAAAGAGGATCCCGATCGGCCCACAGAGCCCCCCCCGAGGCACCCAACACGCCGAAAAGCCCCTCAGGACGACCCTCTACTCGCCTGGGCGTCGTTTCTGGACGGGCTGGTGGGGATACGCGAAGCGTCTAGAATTTTTGGTCCTGGTCCTCGTTCTGCTGCTGCTACCGTATGTAGCCATTTTGACTCAAGCTCCATTCCGCCATCCTCGGCGGGATAGGGTTCCCCAACCAACCTCGGCTCGAGGACCAAGCTTTCAAACGCGCGCTGCACGCGGAGCAAACCTGCCTAACACGCTCCACTTGTTTAGGCTCTCACCTTTCTACTTCTCGCTGCCATGTCGACCCCCCTCCAACCGACTGGCAGCGCGCCACGGCCCGCTGCCCAGGTTGGGTGTGGCCGGTGCAGGGGGAAGCGGAGGTGCCGCCACTGCGGCGAGGTCTTCCCGAAGCAGCTCGTGTGTCCGCCCTCCCCCTCGGCCCCACCACGGGTGCAGCCTCGTGACCAGACCAATGGGCAGGGGGGCAGCGGCGGCATGGGGCAAGTGGGTGTGGTTCGACGAAGGCACGGGAGGAGGATCTGGAGGAGGTTCGGGTGGAGGCTGTGGTGAACACGGTGGTGGGCCTGGAGCAACACCAGCATCTCCAGCAGCAGCAGCAGCCACCACTATCGCTAGTGAGCCAGAGAGGCAGGCCTCCAGCTCCAATTCCAGAACAACGATCGTGAGAAGTACCGCAGCGATCCTGCATACGCTGCGCAGTGCGACTTCGCCTGTGCCAGAAATTACTTTAGCCCAGGAGATCCAAGACTTATCCAGGCCAAGCAGGCCTTGCATACAGCAAAGGCCGCTGCCTTCGCCAGTCGCCCGCTTCCAGTCCAGGCCCAGTCCTTGGCCGACCATATCCAAGTCCAATACAAGAAGGTGGCTACTAGTACAGTCGAGATGGCGGCTCTCGAGTTCTCTGTCAAGCAACAGAGCGAGCTTCACGATCGGCCCACCAAAGAGACAGACACAATCAACCAGGAGATCCGTGACTTGGAGTTGCAATACGCAACAACTTCCAGAGCAGCAACGGCCACCGTTGTGTCTGATGAGCGTGCCGACCTCCTGTCCCTGGTCCAGCGCATGCAGCAAGCTATTTCCCAGCGTTTGGGTACAATTTCAGCGCAGTCCCAGGAAGTGGTCCAGGACACGTTCCTCCAGCTTTCGGGGACCCTGAATCAGGTCTTCTGCTCGGAGGCCCAGGAAGCACAGGCCCAGGAATTGCTGCAGCAACAGGGGCAAGATGACCAGGCCTCGCAGCCCGCTATCCCAGGAGCCTATTCACAAGGGGTCCCTGGTCAGCAGCCGGCGTCCCCAGAGGCAGCAGCGGCGGCGGCGGCTCCTGCGACGCCGATGGGCCCTCCCGCCCCTCCCTCGCCTGATGTATTTCCTGCAGTGGGAGGGACAGGAGGAGTTGCATGCAGCAGGTGGGGGACAAGTGGGTCGATGGAAACAGATCACGAAGAGAGTGCCGTCGATCAGACTTCCTTGCAGCAGTTCGCCGCTCGGGCTGCATCAGGAGCGAAATGATTGGCAACAAAGCACCCAAAGCAGATGGCCAAAGCAATATCGATCGCTAGCAAAGCCAGGAAGCCAAGAAAAGGGCAAGGGGCCAAGGGCAAGATCAAGGCTCCAGACAAGAAGGGTCCCGACTGTGGAGAGCTGTCTGAATTATTGGACGAAGCACAGGCCTTGGCGACTGAAATGTCTTCATCTGCCCCTTCAGCGGGCCCCGAGGGCTCCACTGGGGTGGAGGGCGCCCCCTATGACCAACTCCCATCCCCACCAACCTTGGGGGCTGGGGGGCAACTGGGCATTTACTTTAACAGCCTGGGCCCAGCAGATCCAATTGAAGCAGGAATTCAGGAGACCAGTCTGCTGATCACAAGTCTGCGATGTTACTCATAGCCACTATCAATATCAATTATTGGAATACTTTCGAATTCAATTTGGATCAGTCCGAGAAGCCCTCTCGACCTACTTCGCTGAACCAGTACCGCAATCTCGTACTTCAAGAAACCCACCTAGTCTCGGAGAAAATCAGAAGCGCAATTGAGTTCAGTGCAGCTCGAGGTTGGTATGCAAGTTTCGCACCATCAGCTTCTCTAGAGTCGGGTAAGCAGTCTGGTGGTGTCGCAGTCTTACTTCTTGCAGGCATGAATTTCGGAATCCAGAGCATAGGTTTTGAGTATCACTGCACGCACATAATGTTAGCATTTATCTTGGAGGTGGAGCATCGGGGCGGAACATATGGGACACTTCCTGTGTATGTATTGAGGTCAGCACGGGCCTCCGTGAGGTTAACATGAATATACTTGGCGCAATCGCTATCATGCATGATCGATACCACCTTCCTGTCCTGGCCGGTGGTGATTTCAACGTGCCAAACCGTACTCTGGTTGACTCCGGCTACCTAGTCAGAGCCAGTATGGAATTGAGCGTCTCAGCCAACTATACGCATGCAAAGAAGCGTACCAAGTCGACGATCTATTAGTTCCTGATGTCAGAAACCATCAAGAGCCAGGTCGAAAAAGCCGAGTCTCACAAAGTATGCGCTTTCGCTTCATCGTCTGGTGGTTCTTTCGTTGAGAATGAAAGAACAATCTCAAGTGCAAATATTTGCACTTCCTCCTCAACTCCCTACTCGACGACCCTCTGGCCCAGCAACCGAGAGTTCGAGCTGGGGCGAGTTGGATCTCTGGTCAGAACTCACTTTGGATATCATTGACGAAGAAAATCTGGCCCAGAATCGTAGCCACGCTTTGCTGGGCGCGTCTCATGGGCCGTTTGCCGAGGTTTTCGACAAGGTGTGTTTGAAGACAGACGCTCCATGTCCAAAGGTTTCTCGCTGGTGGCAATGCCCCAGGATAAACTGGGTACCAGTTCAGGCTGTTCACAAGAAGGCTCGAACATCCTGGGCATCTTTAGTCCGCCCGATAGGTTAACGTGGCTTCGACATGTCTTGCAGCATTTATTGCGACACCTGAACGAACCTTCGGAGGTCCGCGTGGTAATCCCAGACAATGTGTTGGACGAGCTTGCTCAGGCGCCAATAGAATTCCATACTAGGCCATCTTTGTTGGCGGCATGCCATGAGATCGAGGGCGTTCGTTGCGCGTTGAGCACGGGCGCGAGGGCAAGGTAGGCTCTCGCAGCAATACCCGCCGACATCTTCCAGCAGATCTACGTGGATCTTGACCGCGTCCTCGACAGGGAACGGGCTACTGATAGGAGACTCGAAGGCATCTGGGTTTCCGGGATCTCGCCCCGAGCCCCTTATGAGGCTTCCTCCGAAGAGCGAACCGCTCTTCCAGAAATTACCGTCGACCAGTCCATGAGAGCAGTGAAAATGTTTTCGCGCAAGGCAAGTCAGACCTGGGGCGGCTTTCACCCTAGACACTTCAGATTATCGGGGCCTCACCAAGTCCTCATTGTCCTTGAGCTGTTCATGCTGATGAAGCAAGTTGGTTGGATGCATAGCGTTATTCTGGCAATCCATGCTTCATTGATTTCCCAAGCACAAGGCGGACAGCTCGGGGCCTAGCTATCATGGACTCGGGCGTTTGCCTAGTCCCCACCGCGTCTGGCCCAGGCTTCGTCGACCAGCATGCCTGCAGTGGGAATCCAGGAACCTTGACCCCATCATGGCTTACCAATCTGGAATTTCCATTCTTGAAGTGTTACAGTTGTAATCGCAGTCGGCGGAAGCTGCTTGTTCGAGCGCAGGGGCTTTGAAGAAATGTTCGGGCTCCTTTCTACGGTGCCCCAGCGATTGCTGCGAGCACACCTGCAGGGATCTAGTTTGGGCCAGAGCTAAACAAAAGGTATTTCCGCTGGCGATTCTCGCAGTAGTCCTGAACCAGTACGCTTCCAGGAGATTCCTGGGCTTCCTGGGCATGGCCACGCAGTTGAATTTCCCCTTCTCTAGGATAGCTGCAGGGTGCTCTTTCGCCACGCCACTTTCGTTGTCCAGATCTATGCCTCGCCTCCTATGCGCGCGTGGCAGCAGAAGCGTCCAGCCGTAGCGGTGGCGATGTTCATCGATGACTTGCATTGCAATAGAACGGCTTCTTCTCGGCAGTTGGTCGTGACTGATCTTGCCGCTGCAGCAGCAGCAGATCTTGCGTTCGTGATGAAGCGCGAGCTTCTGGGTGATTTGGCACTGCGCAAATCGGCCATAGTTTCGCCCTGCCAGAAGTTGACAACTCTTCTCAAGATAAGTCCTGGTAGGTACGCAGGCAAAGCACTCGCGTCGGAACGCGAAGGTCTTTGCTGAGCGATTTTCGAAATTAAAGGCGAGGGCCCTTAGGATCAGAGCCCTAAAGCGGCCCATCGTGCCTCTCCAGAAATTCTACAACTCAGGCTTGCAGTCTGCGGGGTAATATGGTGCTGAGGCGGTCGGCTTGACCCCCCGGGAACTTGCAGCAGCCCAGGCGCAATACCTCGATGCAGATCCAGAAGCGTTTCGTTGTCTGCGCTAGGCGATCCACTATGGAAACGAGGTCTGGCTCCGGCGGTGCAATGGGCTAGTATCGTCTGGAAGTCTGCCGCGAACCCGCGCTTCAGAGACATGCATCGTCTCTCGGAATTGGGGAGGTTATTCCGAGTCGTTCTTGATCATCCACCAGCTAGCTGGGGCGGGGTCAGAGGTCCTGCAAGTGCGCCAATTTCTAGTCCTCGGCGAATGCGACGGCGCTGTGTGTCTCCATTCGTGGTTGAATCGGATGTCGGGCTCGTGTGCACTTTCGCAAATACTTCGCCGAAAAAGATCCAGACTGTATTTCATGAGGCATGGTCTAGATTGGCTGACCATACGGCCGCCGTCAAACTATGAATTCCGTCGGGCGAAATCTTGGACATAGCCGTAATTCGCTCTCTCCTTGCTTCCTCGTCCATGTCATCTCGCCACAAGGACTTGATCCGTGCATTTGTGTGCCAATGTTTCTGGGCCCATCATCGTCTCCAGCAGCGTGATTACGACGCAGATAGTGCGTGTGCGCGTGGGCATCACAGTGACGACCTGCATCATCGCATCTGCCGCTGCCCGTTGACGCAGCACGTTAGGGATGAATTGATCACGCAGACGTCGGGAATGTTCTTACCCATCCAGACGCGATTAAGATCTTGCTGCTGGTCCGGCTGCTCCAGAGTTTATCACATCTCCGCCTGATGGATTCGGGCATGAAGAATTCTCTTGGTGGTATATCGATGGCTCTCCTTCTGAAGTAGCCCTGACAAGCGTTCTTTTCAGATCTGCACCTAAATTTCCACTGAGCGGGTTGGGGACTCGTTAAACTTTCTTAGGTTGGGGAAATCATCGCCAGGATGCGTGGTCGTGTCGGGAACCTCCGACCTCAAACCAGTCCGGCTGCCGAGCACGTAGCGGTCCTAGCTGCGATTACGCATGCGCCTAGAGCGACCGAGCTGAGAGCTGACTATCTGGGTGTAGTAGGCCTCCATATCAAGCGGTCGGAGAGCCTCTTTTATAGGCGTTCTTTCTGTGCCGGACTCAAACTTAGAATTGTAGGAACTACTGAGACGAAGGTGCCGTGTACGAGGGTGCCTGCCCATGTAGACCCTTTCAGTTTCCCAGAAGGGTCCTTAGAATGGATGAACGCCCTAGGTCACCAGCAAGCTGATACAGCGGCCAAGCTAGGAGCAAATAAACATAATCAGCCATCGTCTGCAGAGTTTGATTTGCAGGATTCCAGGACCCGTGCGCTCTCGACGTACCTTTAATTCGTGGCTAGATTGTTGGAGTGTTTTCCCCTGCCGCGCAAGCACGGCACCGGTGGCAACGGCCGCCGTCGAGCTAGAAGAGTGGCTGGGGAGGGCAGGTCCTCCAACTATGCCTTCACTGCGGAGGTCCTGGGAGAATACGGTCCAGGTTCTGTTACTGTGGTGCCAGGGGCGGTGGCCAGCTCGGCTGGTGGTGCCTCCGCCTCCTCCTCTGCTGCACTTTCACCGCCTTGGTATTTAGTGCCAGACCCTTCTGGCACCCATGCCCCTCGCCCGAACGCGGCGTCGGGTCCAGCCTCGCACCGTTGGAAGTTTGTTAAGCCCAAATTCTGGAACTGTGAAATATGTTACAGACGTAGCTACGCTGAGCACCTTCCACAACGGAAGTCTGCACTGGCCACAATCTCGTTTTCAGCGAGATTGCCGCAAACCCTCGCACGCATAGGATTTACACCGCTTGCCACGACTCCGACAGCTTGATCTTTATATGCAGCTCTTGTGGCTGCATTTGCCAGGGCCAGAGAGCCAGAGGCCTTTTGAAAGATTGCGGCGGGAAGTTTAAAAGCCTACACAACAGAAACAACTGGAAGCGTATGTTTAATATAATGCACCTAGACCCCGCCAACAGCGACGCTAAGGTGCTAGACGAATTACTGCCGCTTCCCAATCTTTTCTCTCTCAACCAGCCTGGACGACCAAACGGAACGCAACAAAATCTAACCTCCTCTGATTGTTGCTGTTGCCTACACATGGTTGATCTTAGTTCTGGCGTTTTGTATCGAGGCCGTTGCTGTTTCCGGTGGTCGTTGGTCCAGAGTCCCGCCTAATGTCATCGCACCACGACTCCGCCAAAGGCGAGGCCGTTGTGCTAGTTCCCCACATCCAAAGTGGGGTTCTTGTTTTCTCTGGACACCCCGCGCAGGAACCAGAACCAGAACACACCTACATCATCACCCACTCATCACTCAACATCATCATATTCATCACTATCATCATCAATGTTATCGTCATGCGATCGCCCACCATCATCATCACCATCACCATCACCATCATCATCATCATCATCATCATCATCATCATCACCACTCATCATCATCAGCATCATCCCCTTCGTCACCCACTCACTCATTCATCACTTCGTCATCACTCACTCATCTGTGAGTGAATTCCAAGGAAGTCTCAGGCGGGAGCCTCGTCTGTGAGTGAATTGTGAGGAAGTCTCAGGCGGGAACCCCCTCCCACTGAGGCCCGCAGATCACGTTACTAATCCGAGCGGGTCATCCGCAACGTTTAATTGTCGTCAGTTTTGGGCTCCTCGGGCTTGAATATGGAGGAAGTATCGAGCGGGGGCCTCGTCTGTGAGTGAGTTGCGAAGAAGTCTGAGGCTGGAGCTCCTCCTTATGGGGCCCGCCGATCATGTTACGAATTCGAGCGGGTCATCCGCAGCGTGTAACCGTCGTCATTTTTGGGCCTTTCTGGCTTGAATATGGAGGAAGTATCGAGCGGGAACTTCGTCTGTGAGTGAATTGCGAAGAAGTCTGAGGCTGGAGCTCCTCCTTATGGGGCCCGCAGATCATGTTCGAATCCGAGCGGGTCATCCGCAACGTGTAACTGTCGTCACTTTTGGGCGCTTCAGGCTTGAATATGAAGGAAGTATCGAGCGGGAACCTCGTCTGTGACTAAATTGCGAGGGCATCTCAGGCGGGAGCTCCCTCCTTATGGGGCCCGCAGATCATTGTACTAATCCGAGCGGGTCATCCGCAACGTGTAACTGTCGTCACTTTTGGGGTCTTCAGGCTTGAGTATGGAGGAAGTATCGAGCGGGAGCCTCGTCTGTGAGTGAACGAATTGCGAGGAAGTCTCAGGCGGGAACCCCTCCTTATGGGGCCCGCAGATCATGTTCGAATCCGAGGCGGGTCGTCGGATTCTACTAACTGTCGTCACTTGGAGGTCTGAGGACCGATTTTAGGACCAATTTTGAGGATCGAGAGGGAACACGCACGGAGGTGCCTCGTCCCACTCGCGGCACGATCGGGAATGATGACGCATTAAGGTGGTGGGTCCCGCAGCTACACGAGTCCTCGGGTTTTCGTACCTGTCGTCACTGTTGTGCTCTGAAGAGGAGGAGGAGGAGGAGGAGGAGGAGGAGGAGGAGGAGGAGGAGGAGGAGGCGGTGGAGGAGGAGGAGGAGGAGGAAGACGAGGAACAATAATTGAGGAGGACGACGGCGGCCGGGCGCAGGGGGAAACCCTTTGCGTCCGGGCCGGGGGTGGTAACCCATCATCGGCCGAAGCGGCGGCCGGGCGGGCGCAGGGGTAGCTCCTTGCGTCCGGGCCGGGGGTGGTAACCCATCCTCGGCCGAATCGGGGGCAAGGGTAACCCCTTGTCTCCGGGCGCTCGTCGCGACGCGCGGCGCCTCGGCGTCCCCCTCGTTTTCCTGCAGGCCGTAGACGAGTGCGGCACAATTCAAGGCGACCCAGACGCAGGCCAGCGCCTCCTGAACGTTCCGAACATGCACAAGACCGGGGACATCCACGGCGTCTTACCGGCACACGTGGGCATGGAGGTCCGGTTCACGGCCGTGCAGGAGGAGCTGAAGAAGAAGTTGGGGCTCGTGCAGGAGCAACGGGCCACCATCGTGTCCTTCGAATTTCACGCAGACGACGAGCGGGACTACGAGGAGCGCGCGCCGGGCCAGCTCTGTCGCCCCCGCTACCTACCGCAGGGGATCTGGCTGCAGGTGCACGGCTTCCAGGAGTCCCCGATCTACAAGGAGGCAAGGAGGTCGCCGAGGTGCTGCAGCAGCGCGCCGACGGCGCTGACGACGACGGCGAGGCCGAGGCGCGGGCGAGGAGCTTGCTCATGTTCAGGCCCAGCGAGCAGGAGCTCACGTGGCAGAGCTCGGGGGCGCACGCTGTGCGCCGCTCGGGGTTCACGCTGACGCACGCGTCCTACTTGACCTCCGCGCTGTCGCAGGGCCAGACGCTGCGCAAAGGCGTCACCATCGACTGCGCCAGGGATGAGGACGCTGGCCGCACGGGCATGTCGGACGAACAGTGGTGGCTGCACCCCTACGTCATGTTCTCTCGCGCAACGTGCATGCGGAACATGCTGATCCTGCGGCCGCCCGCGCGGGAGTTCCTGGAGCGCGGGCCGCCGGCGTCCCTGCGGAAGGCGCTCCAGGAGTTCGACAAAAGAGCGGTGGGCTCCTGGGCCGAGGCGGAGCAGCTCGCGGCAGAGCTGGGCTTCGTGCTGCCTCCCGCCTGAGCGCGGCCGCGATAGCTCGGTGCCTGCGGGGTTGTCCCAAAGGCTTGCTCTCGCGCCTAGCGGGGTTGTCCCAACGGCTCGCGGGGTTGTCCCAACGGCTTCGCTATCTAGCCGTCGGCAAACGCGCGCCTGATTGCCGTGGCGGCGAGAGCGCCGAGGAACATCGATTTGCTTGCCCCGACCAGGGGGGCGGGGAGGTGCACATGGAGAAGAGGCAGGCGGAGGATGAGGAGGAGGGAAGGGGTATGTGGAGGGGGTGATGATGAAGAGGAGGTGGAGGAGGAGGAGGAGGAGGAGGAAGAGGAGGGGAAGGGTGATGATAAATAGAAGGAGGAGGAGAGGGAAGAGCAGAAGGCGAGAGAAACAGATTCTCATGTGGGGTCCTACCGTCGGAGAAATTGAGTTGTTTCTTTTCATACAGCTCTATTGCTCCAGTCTTGAGCTAGCACCGAAGCAGGAGCAAATCGAAAACCTCGTCCTGCTGCCGCTCGTCGCCCTCATTATCCTCCTCCTTCTCCTCCTCCTAGTCCAGCTCTTCGCCGTCGTCGACCTCCTCCTCCTCGCCCTCGCCGTCGTCCTCGTCGTCCAGCTCAGCCAACACGAGCTGGAACAGCAGGTGAGCAAAGGGGCGACAACGACGCCGACGACGAGGCGGACGAGGCCGACGACGTCGATTACCGACGACGGTGACGAGGACGACGACGAAAACGACGATGACAACGACGAGAACGGTGACGATGACAAATACGAAATCGACGACGACAACACTACGACAAGGAGGGGGGCGAGGATAGGGATGAGGAGGAGGAGGAGAAGTGGTGGGGGATAGGGAATTGGACAATGTTTCTGATGACGGTGATGCAGCTGATGATGGTGATAATGATGATGAGGATGAGTTGAATGGTGATGATGATGCTGATTATGGTAATGATGATGATGTCGGCGATGACGATGACGATGACGATGACGATGCTGATGTTGCTGCTGATGGTGATGCTGAGCATGATGATTAGGTTGATGCTGATGATCATGTTGATGTTGATGCTGATGATGAAGATGGTGTTGATTATGCATGTGGTAATGACGACGGCGAGGCGGAGGAAGTTAATTTCGACGATAACGATGTTGACGCCGACGGCAAAGACGACGGTGACGATCACGACGAGGACGACGAAGAAGATTACGAAGAGGATGGAAAGGACGGCAAGGATGACGACGACGAACACGACGACGACAACGACGGTGCCAGCGAGGATGACGACGGCGATGACGAGGACAAAGAGAACGATGACGAGGACGTCACGTGGCGGTGCCAGCGGGCGGAAACACATAGCACTATGCTCTATCCGTCAGGTGGCACCGCCTGGGAGGCAAAAACAACTATTCTATGATACTCGCAGCATGGCAACGCAAGGGGGTTCAACTAACACTGGTCTACTCTACTCGTCACGTGGCAACGCAGGAGAACATACACACATTATGTTATGCTCCACCCGTCACATGGTAGAGCCTGGAGGGCGAACAACAAACACTACTCTACTCTACGCTACTCCCCACGCGGCAACACAGATGGGGCGAGAACCAACGATATTCAGCTCAACCCGCAACGTGGCAGCGCCTGGAGGGGAGCCAAACATACAGTTCTGGTCGAATCCCCACGTGGCATCGCAAGGAACTGACACCATACGACGTATTCTACCCAATTCGCCACCCCTCAGTCAAGAACGACGGGGGGGTGACAACGAATGTGTTTGATCTGCCCGCCTGCCCGCTCACCCGCCCGCGCGCCCTCGCGACCGCACGCCTGCCCGCCTGCCCGTCCGCGCGCCCGCCCGCACACGCGCCCGCCCGCCTGCGCGCCTCCGGCGCCCGCTCGCCCTCCCGCGCCCGTTTCGCGCCCGCCCGCGCGACTGGCCGTCCGCCTGCATGCCCGCCCGCCCGCTTGCGCCCGCCCGCCCTCGCCCTCACCCCGACACCCTCACCCGAACATCCAAACCCTGGCGCCCTAATCCTAACCCTAGCACCCTTTCCGTAAGCACCAGCTCTACCCTGGACACCCTGGCCCTAACATCCTGAACGAACTAGCCCCAAACACCCAATCTTGACCCTCACACCCACAGGACCTGATACCCTAGCTCAAACATCCACACCCAAACATCCTAGTCCTACCACCCTGACCTGAACACCATCACACTAACACGCTAAAATCCGGGCTTGCCCTTTGCTTCAAAAGGGGTGGCGGGCGATAGCTTCGGAAGCCACCAGCCACCCCTTGGCAGGGGAGCCCACGGCTTCACAAGGGGGGAAGGGGGGGGGATCCGAAGCCGCCCTCTTGAAAGGGAAGCCCCCACTTACCTTCGATGTCAAACGGGAGAAGGGGGGGTTGCTTCGGAAGCACCCCCCCCCTCACTTGGAAATGCGAGCTCGGGCTTGTGCGCCTTTCGCTTCAGAAGAGGGGATGGGGGGGAGCTTGGGAACCCCCACCCCCCCCTCGGCAACAGAGCGGCTTTCGGGCCGGGCGAAAGAGGGGGATAGCAAAGGGGGGGGTTTGAGAATCAGCTCACGCAGCTGATTTTCCTGTCGCCTCCCGGCGCCGGGAGGCGCCCATTTATCGAGGAATGGGCCCGGCGGCGGGGCCGAAACCAGCTGCATGCAGCAGATTTCGTAACCCCCCCTTTCCCTATCCCCCCCTTTCGTCCGACCCGAGGCTTCCGAAGCCCTTCCTCCTGGAACGGGGAGCCTGTGCTTACCGCTGGCGTCAGTAGGATGAGGGGGTGGCTTCGGAGACCCGCCCGCCCCCCTTTGGCAGAAGGGCCCCCAGCTTCAAAAGGGGCGAGGGAGGGTTAGAAGCGTTCCCGCTCTGCAAGGGAGTGGGGATGAGGGATAGGTTGAAGCTGGAGTCCCCCTTTTGGTCTTCCTGGCCCCACAAGCGCGCTCTTTCGGAGGTCGGTCGGACTCGGCCTGAAGGCGCTTGGGCCGCCATACTGTCGAGACAATCTGGTGTCTGGCACGCGGAGCTCCCGCAGGCGCTCCACCCCCTCGCCTTGAACAGAACCAACAGCAATTTCAGAACCAACAGCAATTTCAGCGCACTGACAGGTGCGCAGGTCCATCTCGAGTGCGTACGGCGCACGCGCATGTAGGCACCCGAACTGCTGCCCAGGTCGCTCGCTCGCTCGCTCCTCCTCCTCCTCCTCCTCCTTCTCCCCCTCTTTCTCTTCCTCATCCCCCCCCTCCTCTTCCCTCCATGTCGCACCGGGATACATTCAAGCTGCTAACATAATGAACGCTAGATGCGGAACGAAACCACTGCTTGGCATCAGACGCGCCAGGGTCCACGAGGCGCGCTGGAGGAGCAATCGTGGAAGGACAAGAGGAACAACGAGCCCATTCCGAACTCGAACGGCAGTATTTCAGAGTCTTGACTACCCTTCCATTTTATTTTGTCCCTCCGCTCCTCCTCCTCATCCTCCTCCTTCCTCCTCACTCCTCCTCATTCCTCTTCCTCCTTCTCCTCCTCATCCCCCCTCCTCCCGCCTACCCTTCTTCCCCCAAAGGGGAGGACGCAGCAGGGGGATGGGGGACAATGTCACTGCGCAGATATCGCAAACCTCATGGGAGATGGAAGCGCGGGTTGCTCGGACTGTTCCCTCCTCCTCCTCCTGATTCCTCTTACTCCGTCCTGCTTCATCCTTCCTCCTCGTCGTCATCGTCGTCGTCGTCCTCGTCCTCCTCCTCCTTGTTTAACGCCAGCCCGACTTAAGTATCTAGCCCGTAGCGTTCTGGAAAAAATGATGTAGACGTTTCGGTCTTAATTACCTAACAGCGAAGACTGATAGGTTTCGAATGGTCACAAAAGAAAACATCATGACTCCCCAGGGGGGTCCGGGCAGGATCCGGGGAGAATCCGCGGAAGTCGTTTTAAGCAAACAGTTACACACTTCGTGGTCTTCGAGGTCCCAGAACTCCATTCCTGGGCATGATTTTGAATGCCCGGAGCCAACTGTAGGCCACTTCGTGGTCTTCGAGTTCCCAGAACTCCATTCCTGGGCATGATTTTGAATGCCCGGAGCCCAATTCGAGTTCCCAGAACTCCATTCCTGGGCATGATTTTGAATGCCCGGAGCCAACTGTAGGCCACTTCTCTTCGAGGCCATACTCCATTCCTGGGCATGATTTTGAATGCCCGGAGCCAACTGTAGGCCACTTTGTTCTTCGAGTTCCCTCCACTCCTGGGTATGATTTTGAATGCCCGGAGCCAACTGTAGGCCACTTCGTGGTCTTCGAGTTCCCAGAACTCCATTCCTGGGCATGATTTTGAATGCCCGGAGCCAACTGTAGGCCACTTCGTGGTCTTCGAGTTCCCAGAACTCCACTATAGGCCACTTCCTTCGAGGAATTCCATTCCTGATTTTGAATGCCCGGAGCCAACTGTAGGCCACTTCGTGCTGTTCGAGTTCCCAGAATCCATTCCTGGGTATGATTTTGAATGCCCGGAGCCAACTGTAGGCCACTTCGTGTTCTTCGAGTTCCCAGAACATTCCCGAGGCCACATTTTGAATGCTGAGGCAGGCTGAGGCTGAGGCTGGCTGCTGAGGCTGAGGCTGAGGCAGGCTGAGGCTGAGGCCGAGGCTGAAGGCAGACTGAGGCTGAGGCTGAAGCAGGCTGAGGCTGAGGCTGAGGCAGGCTGAGGCTGAGGCTGAGGCAGGCTGAGGCTGAGGCAGGCTGAGGCTGAGGCTGAGGCTGATGCAGGCTGAGGCTGAGGCAGGCTGAGGCTGAGGCCGAGGCTGAAGGCAGACTGAGGCTGAGGCTGAAGCAGGCTGAGGCTGAGGCTGAGGCAGGCTGAGGCTGAGGCTGAGGCAGGCTGATGCTGCAGGCTGAGGCTGAGGCAGGCTGAGGCTGAGGCCGAGGCTGAAGGCAGACTGAGGCTGAGGCTGAAGCAGGCTGAGGCTGAGGCTGAGGCAGGCTGAGGCTGAGGCTGAGGCAGGCTGATGCTGAGGCAGGCTGAGGCTGAGGCTGAGGCTGATGCAGGCTGAGGCTGAGGCAGGCTGAGGCTGAGGCCGAGGCTGAAGGCAGACTGAGGCTGAGGCTGAAGCAGGCTGAGGCTGAGGCTGAGGCAGGCTGAGGCTGAGGCTGAGGCAGGCTGATGCTGAGGCAGGCTGAGGCTGAGGCTGAGGCTGATGCAGGCTGAGGCTGAGGCAGGCTGAGGCTGAGGCCGAGGCTGAAGGCAGACTGAGGCTGAGGCTGAAGCAGGCTGAGGCTGAGGCTGAGGCAGGCTGAGGCTGAGGCTGAGGCAGGCTGATGCTGAGGCAGGCTGAGGCTGAGGCTGAGGCTGATGCAGGCTGAGGCTGAGGCAGGCTGAGGCTGAGGCCGAGGCTGAAGGCAGACTGAGGCTGAGGCTGAAGCAGGCTGAGGCTGAGGCTGAGGCAGGCTGAGGCTGAGGCTGAGGCTGAGGCTGATGCTGAGGCAGGCTGAGGCTGAGGCTGAGGCTGATGCAGGCTGAGGCTGAGGCAGGCTGAGGCTGAGGCCGAGGCTGAAGGCAGACTGAGGCTGAGGCTGAAGCAGGCTGAGGCTGAGGCTGAGGCAGGCTGAGGCTGAGGCTGAGGCAGGCTGATGCTGAGGCAGGCTGAGGCTGAGGCTGAGGCTGATGCAGGCTGAGGCTGAGGCAGGCTGAGGCTGAGGCCGAGGCTGAAGGCAGACTGAGGCTGAGGCTGAAGCAGGCTGAGGCTGAGGCTGAGGCAGGCTGAGGCTGAGGCTGAGGCTGAGGCTGAGGCTGAGGCAGGCTGAGGCGAGGCTGTGACTGCGACTGCCGTTGCCACTGCGACTGTCATCGCGAATGCGACTGCGACTGCGAGAACAGCAGAATTCTACAACTGGATTCTCATCTGAATCTTAAGGGGAATGCTTCCAGATATGCTCCTACACATCGCTGTTAGGTTGCTTTGCCGGGATAATATGTACCTGGCGGGCGCCGCGGGAAAATATAAAAAGGCGTCGACGAGCATAGCTGAAAGATTAGGCGCCCGCCAGGTAGGGGCAGCACGCACCTTGGTATAACAAGCCCCACACGTCCCCTTGAATGAAAAAACAGAGGCCCCTGAGTTACAGTGGTACGTGCTGCCAATTTGAACGAACGGCAAATAAGTAAGTGCAGAGTCACTGTCAGCGCAAGCATCTTCGCACGAAGATAATGGTCTCACATAATTTCATGCCTACAACTGGTGAGCAACACCAGCAGAAGATTAGATGGCCTTCGGCGAACTTGCTGGGCACATGCGCTGCGGGTAGAAACGTTGTGTATTGTCGCCAATGCTGTGGCAGGCGTAAGGTCCTCCCGGTCCCCAACCTGCACCACCCAAACCCAGCTCCTTCCCTGACGTAGCGCCGCCCAGCTCCCTCCCTGATGTGTAGTATGGATGGCAGCAGACAAGATATACTGATGTCGTCACGCTAAACGTAACAGTTATAGGGATGCAGCCCAGGGTTTGCTGGTGCACCCCAAACCAGAAGGGCAGTGCGGGAGGCAGGATGCCATGGTGAAGGCTGGCCTGGGTAGGCTGGCCTGTGGAAAGAATGGGATGCAAGTTTGACTGTGTAGATTCAGCGGACCAAAAATGTCAAGAGAGCTGGCGGAGAGTAGTGGTTCTTGGGTTGCGGCCCAGGTTTTTTGGTTGATCCCAAACCTCATTGGTCCCAAGGCCCTCGTGCATGTTGCATGTCTTGCCGGGTTTAGATCGAGCCCCTTGTGTCAACTGCATGGTCAAGGCTGGCTTCGAGGCTGGCCTGCATGGTGCAGTCGGCTGTCTACCTTGCTCCGTACCTGTTTTGGAGAATGGCCAGCAGTAGGCAATATAGAATGGTGATGTCAAAAACAATGTGTAGCAGCCTTTGGGGCGCTGCCCCCGGTTTTGCGGCGCGCCCCAAGCCGCGGCGGCAATGGAGACGCGGGAGAGAAAGAGAGAGAGAGAGAGAGAACGACCAGCCAATACAAACATATTATTAAAGTAGTAACAATAACAATAAAAAGGAAACAATAACAACAAAACAAAGCTGCGCGACGGACGTCCATGGGAGGGCGCGAGGGGCACGTGCCCTGCGATACATAAAACAACGGGTTGTCGCCGAAGTGCTGCGGCTGACGCGAGGCCCTCCCGATCACCGCACCTGTCGCCCCCCAACAATCCCCCAACTCCTTCCCTGACTGTAGCACTGTCGGCGGCGGGCAATACGGACTGGCGCCGTCAAGCGAAGTGTAGCATGGCGGTGAGAGATGTAGAAAGGTGGGGTCTCGCCTGTAAACCAGGGGATCCCAAAGTAAAGAGCATCGGGTGCAGGGAAGCAAGTGGGGCGGTGTACGCCAGCCAGTGGATGGTTGAGGCTGGCCTGGAAATAGGCCCGAGCAACATGTAATACGGACTGCAGCAGGTGCTCTTGCAACTGCAGAGTACCTCCTGAGGAGGCAAGGCGCGAGGCCCCCCCCCTCGCGGGCAAGATCTTGCAGCCGCGGCGCAGGGATTACTGCGTCCTCTGTCGCTGGCCCCTTGGCCTGCCGACTGCGAGGGAAGAAGGGGGATCCGTAGTCCATGTTCTTCGATAGTCGAAGCACAGGCGGTACTCGTGGCCGATGTCGCGGTGTACTGCGCGGCGCCTCCTGCGCGCGCGTGGCAAGCTGTGGCTCGTTCATGCGGCGCCGTTGTTGTCGCGGTCGTTGGCCTGCGACTTGGGTTTGGGATGTCTTGCATAGCTGCGGCATTGCCCTTTGCGGCGGTTCCTTGAGGGGCAACTCTGGCCGTTAGCTGCGCGCGTGGAGGCTGGCGAGGCACTGCTCGTTACGTGCTTGGAGTAAGTGGATCGTGCCGACGTAGGCGTGGATGCGCGGGTCTCCCTTGCTGCGAACGCGGATGGCTCTGCGGTTGTCGGTGACTTTGTGATGCGCGAGATGTCGCGCATGGAAGAGTCACGGCGTGCGCGGGTTGGGGGGCGGGCCTGGATGGCAGCGCATGTTTGTGGCGCAACTCGACGCACTGGCACTCCCTGCAGCCATTGCTGTACCAGCACCTCTTCGCAGGGCGGGCAGATGATTTGCATTTGGAGCACTGGTGGTGCTGGGCGCATGGGTATCGCGACTCTTGTTGTAGGTGAACGCGTTGCGGTGGCCTTCGTGCGCGGCGTTGCTGGCCCGTCTACGACGGAGCCGCCAGCGGCAGTGAGGATGGTCTGCGGTAGCGGGGGTGGCTTTTTGACGACGGGTGTGGAAGGTAATGGTTGTGTTTGTTTGGCTGGCGGTGTGCGCTTGGTCGTCGGTGGTGCGGGCGGTTCTGCGGGTCCGTCTGCGGTCTCGTCTGTGGCCGTTGGCGTTCGTCATGGTTGGTAGTGGGGGGAAGGTGGGTGATTGCTGTTCGACGAAGTATGTGGAAAGAAGTGATGATGGCTTCTGGGCTGGTGTAGGCGTGGCCGTCGGTCGCGTGGACGGGTCCGCGGGTCTGTCGACGGTCTCGTCCGCGGCTGTTGGAAAGTTCGTCGTAGTTGGTAGCGGGGATGACGTAGGTGCGTGGTTGTTGTTGGCAGGTGGGGTGCGCGTGGTTGGTGGTAGCACTGTTGGTGCTGCTGGTCGGTCGCCCGTCCCATTAGCAGTTGCCCGCGCATCCTCTTCGCTTGCGTTTCAGGTGTTAATCGGCGGGGTGGGCCTGGCACTGCTGGAGTCGGTCGTCGGGTTGCAGACTCTTTGACATAGTGCGGCTGTACCATACGTTGACTGCCCAGTCGTAGTTCATCTTGTTGTCGTCGCTGTGGCATGTGTTGAGCCGCTGTGCTGTTTCTCGCATGGCTGCGATCTCGGTTTGGCTTAATGGCGCTCGTCCGCCTGTCGCTAATGCTCGGAAACGCTGGTTGGTGGTAGCCGCGGCAAGTCGGAATGCAACGCTGGTGCGACTGTGGCCCGCAAGCGCGTCCATGTCGTTGACGTGACGTGACGAGGTCAGACGCTTGGGAGGCTTAGGCAGTGGTGAGAAGGTGTCAACATGGATGGTGTTTTTCAGTTCAAGATATGCGGTCTTCGTCGTAAGCGGTAATCGGGAAGTCAAAGGTGGTATTGCTCTTACACGGGGTCGTGATGGGGGTGCGTGGCATGTATTCGGCGCCGTCTTGGTGCGCGTAGAGCCCGTTGTTGAACTTGCCAACGTACCTACTCCACCCGGGCAGAAGTACATCGTCGTTGGTGAATGTGTACGAGTAGGTATTGGTCTGTGTATGGTGGTTGACCGCGTAGTACCACCTGTCGTCGTCGTAGCCGTCGATGTCGGTGTCGCTGGAATGGTGGCAATATGCTGTCCATCCGCTTGGGCAACGCATGTCGTGACACGTGTGTGGCTGTAGTGAGGTAAGGTAGAAAGCGTGTGTGCCTGACGCTCCGTTCATCTTGGCCCATGGGTTGTTGTTGCCTCCGCTGGCATCGGAGTAAATTGTGTCGCATATGAATTCGGGTATGTTTGCGCATGGGTTGGGGGGAGGCGTGGGGTGTGCTTGTGGTGGTGCTGATTGTGTTGGAGGCGGTGGTATGTATGCTGGTGGATGTGGCGTGTACTCGTAGCTGGCGTCGGGTCTTGCTTTGTCTTGCTTCTCTGTTTTTTTGTTCTGGAAGGTCAGGTTGGGTGTTCGTTGCTTTGGTGGCGTCATCTCTGTGCTCTGAACACCTGTGTGATTATTTGTCCACGTGTTCGTAGTGTCGCTTCTCAATGTCATGAAGTTAGGCGAACTGTCCTGGTACGAATACGCGATATGGATGGCCAGCTGGGATGTCGGTAAGGATTATGGATCCGATCTTGGTTATTATGTGCTTCGGTGGTCGGTATGTGAAGTGTGGTCCATCAGTGTGGGGTATTTCCAGCGTGGACTGTGGGCGAAGGACATTGGGGTTGCGCATGTTGTGTGTGGTGTATTCGTTGGGGCATAAGATCTGGATGGGTTTGGGAAAGAGGTGGTAGAGTGTGCGTGGCCACGTGGGGTTGTCCGACGCTGGCGCGGTCATTTCATAAAATGTCGGAAGTGTGGGACCGTGATGGTGGTCGGGTTCGACACGTGCTGTGCCAGTCCATTGGTTTAGTCTGTCACACTCGTAGTCAGGTGGGTCTTGTAGCTCAACGTATTCTGGTCGTTGATGTGTGGAGGGTGGAATGATGTCTTTTTTGTTCTTCGATGGTGCAAGTAGCCCCTGGTGGGTGTAGTGCGGATGCGCCTGATGTATGAAGTGCATATGCTAGGTAATTGATACATGGGTACAAATCTTAACGCAGGGTGACGTTGTGGTGGTTTCCGGTCATGGTGCTGATGAATTGTGGTGTCGCCGTTGTCGGTGAACTTGATTGTATCCCGTAATCTTCGTCCAACTGACATTCGCACCTCTTGTCGCTTTGCTGGTAGTAGATGTCGTAGAGCGTCTCCTCGAAGCTCGTTCATGTACCGTCTTCCTCCT
>CAUYUJ010020498.1:0-57500 GCA_963575745.1 Prorocentrum cordatum | reverse complement strand
GCGGTCTCCTGAGGGGCAAACGTGCACATGACATAGGAAACGTGCATGTGGTGAAACGCGTGCATGGAAAGCCGCTCACGCATCCAACGAATCCCTCCATCCCAAACGAGGTCGCCCCATAGATCGTTTGGCTTCTGTCTGGAACCACGGCGTCCAGTGCAACAACCGTTTGCTCCACTTGTTCTCTCCGTCGAAAGAAAATGCGGGCTGCGAACGCCCACTTGCGAATGCCTTGAATGGACACCCAACTGCTGGCCCTGGGGTGGGGTCCCTCTTGGTCCTGCGTCCTCTGGGCGGCCTGTGTGGTTGGGGGGGTCCTGGGGTACCGTCTTCTGGACGAGCACCCGTGCCTGCGTAGGGTTGGGACCGGGGCCGAAGTGCCCCAGATGTCCTTTGTGCAGGGCGTCGATCCTTGATGTTCACAGAATTCCTTGGGTTCTGGGTGGGCTGTGCGCAGTAGGGTTCTCCCAGCGGACCTCTTTGGTCCCTCGGGTCAGGCCTGAATGGCCTGCAGTATGCACGAGGTTCACCCTGGGCAACGGTATGCACAGGCTGTCACCAGCTTAGGTTCGCCCTAGGCAGGGGACTGTCCGCAAGCTGCGAGACACACATGATTACACACAAAAACACAAACATACACACACACACACACGCACACGCACGCACACGCACGCACACGCATACACAGACATGCACACACTCACGCACGTACGCACACGCGCACTTGCACTTGCACTTGCACGCGCATGGCGCATAGCGCACCGCGCACCGCACACCTCGCACCGTGCACCGCGAACGCGCACGCGCACACGCACACGCACACGCACACGCACACGCGCGCGCACACGCACACGCACACGCAAACGTAAACGCACGCACACGCACACGCAAACGCCCACACACCCACACACACAGATACACAGACACACACACAGCACACACAAACACACACACACACACACCCAGCCCCCACCCCACATACGCACACACACACACGCACACACACACACACACCCACGCACCCACACACCCGAAGACCCACAGACACACAGACACAGACACAGAGACAACACACACAGGCACACAGACACAGACAGCCACAGACATAGACACAGACACAGACACAGAGACGCAGACCAGACGCAGAAAGACACAGACACACAGCAGGCACACAGCAGACACACAGCAGACACACAGCAGACACACAGCAGACACACAGCAGACACACACACACATACACACACACACACACACGCGCGCACGCACGCGCACGCGCACGCGCACGCGCACGCACGCGCACGCGCACGCGCACGCACACGCACACGCACACGCAAACGCACACGCACACGCACACGCACACGCACACGCACACGCACACGCACACGCACACGCGCACGCGCACGCGCACGCACACGCACACGCACACGCACACGCACACGCACACGCACACGCACACGCACACGCACACACACACGCACTCGCACACGCACACGCACACGCACACGCACACCCACACGCACACCCACACACATTCACACATTCACACATTCACACATTTACACACTCACACACAGACACACACACACACACGCAAGGTGAGGAGGTCTCGCCATCGCTCGGACGTCCATTCCCCGTGCATGTTCGGTTTCGTGAATGTTTTACGCCAGATGATCCAGGATGCTCCTCGCTTGTCCCCGCCGAGAACAAAACAAAAACGCACACGTCCGAGCGATGCCAAGGTCCTGCCGCGCCGTCTGCAGCCCCGCACCCCTCGACGCGAGGCACGTCGGGCCAGGGCACTGTCTCGTGCTCGCCGCGCCCCCTGCTCTCCTCTCCCCTCTTGTTGCTCTTCTTGCTACTAACCTGAACCTCGCCCCGTCCTGCCTCGACCGCCCGTTCCCCCTCGCGCCCCCTGCGCCCCCCCCCTTCCTTCTCCTCCTCCCGATCGCCCCGCTGCCGCTCATCTCCCTTCCCGCCTTGTCCTCCTCCTGCGGTTGCTCCTCCCCCATTCCTTTTCCTTATTAATAACTTCCCCCTGTCGCGCCCCGAAGCCCGTTTCCTAGGGCGGCCCGGGCGCGTCGCCCGATGCTTCGTCTGCATCGACGCGATGAACTTTTTCACCGCGAGCGGTCGCGCCCGGCTGCGGACAGGTCAACAGGGGCCAAGCCCTCCTCCCGCCCTTACGTCGGGAGGGCTTGCGCCGGAAAGTGGCGCCGGAAAGGGCGGGGCGTGGATGTGGCAGCAGCGATCTTCAACGCTGCTATACACGCTTATTTCTCCCCCATTCATCCATCCCTGCACTTCGCCCGCCCGCGCGGTGGGCGGGCGCGCGCAAATGACAGACCACCGCCGGAGGCAGATGTGATCCGCGGATGGGGTCACAGCGGGATCTTCGGCCCGCGGGGCCATTCACTGGAGGCGCAAAAACGCGCCTCCGCCGGAGGCTGACAAGGACCGCAGACGGGCTCTCCGCGGGACTTCCGCCCCGAAACATCTCGATGGGAGGGCGGCAAAAGCTGCGACTCAGCAACTCGCGGGACCTTCGTCCCGAACTGTCCTCCACCGGAGAAAAGAAGTATTGCAGCGCGCGCGACGTCGAGCGCTCCGCTCGCGCCTGGTCGGGGGGCGCCGCCCCGCCTCTCGCGCTACCTGGCGGCCGCCGCCGGCGGCGCCGTCCGCGCGGGCCCCCCGGCGCCCGCCCTTCGGGGCACCGTCGGCATGGGAACGGGGGCGCGAATTGCCTCGGTGGCCCGCCTGGGAGCACAAGCGGCACGCGCCGCGCCCCAGCGGCTCCGAGGGAATGCTCCCTGGGGCGAACTGGCCCTCTGAACCTGTGGAGGCGCCGCCCCTGCGCCCCTTCTTGGCTCTCGCTGACAAGGCCGCTCCGCTTGCCCATGCCCCATGGGCACCTTGCCTTTCGCGCCCCGCGTGCCCCCGATGCCGTGGCCCGCGGCAGAGTAGCTCGCCCCTGAGCCCCCCCGCCTGCCGCGGCCGCGCTGGCGGCCGACCCGCGACGGCCTGGCGCTTCGTGCGGTGATGGGGCAGCTTGTTCTTGTTATTCTTCTTCTCCTTCTTCTTCCTATTCTTCTTTTTCTTCAATATCTGCGCTGCCGCGCGGCGACGAGGCCGACTTCTCCTCGCTGCTCGACGCAGCGCGATGGCGATGCGCGATCGTCTCGGGCGCCTTCGCCTGCGCCCCCGCGCGTCGAGCCTGCCCCTTCCTCAGCTTCTCGGCGCGATCAGAGCGGCGGGCGGATCGTCGGCCGAGGGCGAGCATCCAGTGAGCCGCCGATGCCGGGAACCCTGCCTGCAGCGCAACCACGAAGCCCCATCGCGCGAACTTCTTTCCGCCCCGAACCGCGTCGTTCCAGCGCTCGGCCAGGCCCCCCATGCGGAACGGCGGCGGTCGCACCAGTTGCTCCGGGAACGACGCGCGGCAGAAGCTCCCGAGCCAAAGGGGCCAGCATCTGTCGCTCAGACCCGCCGCGCGGTCGAACGTGATCCACTGACCGTCCACTTCCAAGATTTCCTCCTCGCCCGCCGCGTCTCCCCCCGCCGCGCCGTCGCCGCCCCGCTCCGCGCGCGCCCGGCGCGCGTGTCCGGCCCCTGGGCCGAAATGAGATCCCTGCTCCGCGCTCTTGTCCTTCTTGCGCTCCTTGCGCTCCTTCGGGGCCAGCGCCTCGCCCCGCGGCGTCTATTCGGCCTTGGGCATCAAAATCTGGCGACCGCCGTCCGACTCCTCCTTGACCGCGGCGCGCTCCGCGCGAGGCGGTGTCCGACTGCGGCCGCGCCGCTCTGCCTCTGCGTCGCCGCCCGATGGGGGCGTCGCCCTCGCGACGTCTCGACCGCCCATGCTGAGGGGCCAAGCGGTCGGCGGCCCCCGCGCGGAGGCGCTCGCCTGGGCCTCAGCGGCCGCGCGGCGCGCGCTGTCACAGGGGGTGGCCGGCGAGGTGGGGCGGAGGACTTCGTTGCTTCCCGTCGCCTGTCGCCCTGCCTCGCTTGATCGCCTGGGCGCTCATTTCACGCGCAAGCGTTCGACTCGTTTCCATCATGACCTCCCGTACCTTGTCGCTAAGACCTCCTTGAGTTAGCCCGTCTGACACCATCCACCGGCTAGGTGACCGCCCACCCCCCGCCCCCTGGCTTCCCATCTCTTTGCGGATCGCATGGCGCGTGATATGCGCGGCGAGCCGCGCAGCGTCGGGCCGATCGTCGGGGATGCTGCCTTCGATCTTCACAGGATCGAACAGGCTCGGGCTGTCGGTGCACGGCGCAAGCGGCATCTGCGCCTCGCCGAGCCCCACCGCCGGCGCGTCGCTCCATCCGCGCAGGGCCTCGCGCAGGAGCGCCCGCATGTAGTGGGCCATGCCATGGCCCACTAGACGCGCCGCCGTCTCGGCGGAGAACGTTGACGCATCCGCGCGATGGCTCACCCTGCTGCGCCAATCCAGGATGGAAATAGGCATCTCTTCCTGCTCCATACAGTCCAGGTCGACAGCTGCGGTCTGTGACCAGACATTACGACGATCGAACCTCTCAAGATCCTCGTCCTTCTCAAGGAGTTCGCTGAAATTGCCGTAGAGCGAGGAGTCGTGCCAGCAGCCCGCCCCCATGCGGCCCTTGCTGGGCGCGGTTCTCAGGCGCGCGACGCGGCTGGCCATGAGGCCCCTGGTAAATTTGTTCTGCTCCCGCGCGCCCGCATGGGTGGGCTCCTTCTCCAACTTCTAAAGGTCGTTGGTCTCGAAGGCCTTGTCGATCTGGCACTGTCCGGCCAGCCAGTGCAGGGAACCCACCGCCGACGGAAATTTTGATTGCCAAATGGGGTGGGCGGCGTCCCCCCCTCGTTCGACCACAGTTGACCTCCTCTAGGCGCCCGTCAGTGAACTCGGGCATGCTGACCTCAACGCAGCCCCCGTTCACCTTGACCCGACGGCCAGTGAAGAGGTCGCCGTTGGCCTGCCCTGACACCGCTGTCCAAGACCCACAGGGTAACCTTTCCTGGGGCTTGGCCCCCCTGTTTCGCAATCCCGCACTGCCGCCGCGCGCGATCACGCAGTCGCCCACATGGACGACCAACGTACCAGCAAGATGGTCGCCCTGGTAGAGGCAGAGGAACGCCGCGTCCAGCTGCAGCTATTTCCAACCCATTTTTCCGACCAGGGCCTTGCGAAAGGTGTTGGGCCATGCTCGCGGGGCGCCCGGCAGCCCGCACCTTCCTTTCTCGATCTTGAGCAGCCGGCCTGGCTCTAGCCCTGGTTGGCCGCCCCTCGACTGTCGCATATATATATATATATATATATATATATATCGCCCCCTGGCCATGGCGCGCCCCCCACTGGAAGAATGCGCTCGAGATGTCACCGATCGACAACTGGGGGGGCCATCCAAGATTCGCAGAAAGCTGCTGAAGAGCGTGGAAGCCGGGCCGCTGCACCGCGGGGGCGTCGGTCTTGACCGCCCAACTTTGCGCCGGCGTCGCGCTGGCCCTGCGCGCGCTGCCGGGCTTTCGCTTCCGCCGGGAGCGGGCCCCTCGAGCCGCGCAGCGCCGCGTTCTTGTCCTTTTGTTTCATGTCGCTGCCGAAGATTCGTCGTCGATCCACTGTCTGCAGCGCGCACCTTCTCGGACGCGTCTGCCTCCAGCGCGGTCGCGCCCATGCGGCGCAGCCGCGAGTCCACCTCCTCCTCGATCGCTGCGCGGATGGCGGCCCCTGCCCCCCTGCGATGCGCCGACATCACTTCGTGCGCGGGTCGACGCCCGGCCTGAACGGGCCCGTCCACTCGCCTCATCGTCGCGGGCGCATCCACCGTGGCGAGCGTCGGCTCGCGCCCCCGCATCATCTTCTCTTCTTCGAACAGCGCGAGCATGCGGTCGGCAGGAGTTCGGGGCACTTCCCTGGGATATATCATCTGAACCCACCAGATCCGGCGTTCGGAGCAGCGCAATGCCCCCCCCGCGCTTCACGGGTGGCACGCGGCGGCCACTTCTCCGAGGGGCGCCGCCCCTCGGGCGTCACCCGGGCCCGGGCCTCAGGGCCCATCCCGGGACTTTAGCGCGCCGCGCTAGGTCCGGGGAGGGGCTCGGGGGCAGTCCGCCCCCCTGCGGCCCCGCGCAGGCGGCGCGGCGGCGTCGCCCACGCCGTCTTCGTCTTCGACCTCTGCCACCGCTGGAGCGCCCCCCCTCGCCGAAGGAGGGGGCTCGTCGTCGGAACTCCCTCCGGCGCCAGGCCGCCGGCCGCTTCCAGGCCCTCCAGTTCGGGATCTAGCCCCGCCAAGTCCTCGAACACCTCGCGACTCATCGCCTGGCAGATCTCATCGAGCGCCCCGCGCAGCCCCCCCCCCCTCTTCTGCCAGATGTCCCTCCTCGGGACTCGGCCGAGCGCTGTAGCGTGGCCGCGCCATTCTGGCTCGTTTACTCGGCGGCCCTTCTCTGCGCGGAAGCGCCTGAAGAAGAACGCGCGCCCCCCTCGCTCCAGTCCTCGCGGTTGCCGCGGCCCTGCGCGGCCACTGCTCGCGGGGCCAGCCCCTGGCAACTTGTCTTGGCGCAGGGCTGCTGGCAGTGCTCGCGGATCTTGAACCACCCGGTCAGCGGGTCGCCCTCTCGGCAACGCAGGGGCGGTCGCTCGCCGCCATGCCGTCGCGCCGGCAGTCGCCCGCCAACTTCGCCTTCTGCTCGAATGGAAGCAGAGGCGGGCCGTGGCCGCACTGGCCTGGGCAATGATTCAGAGCGGAAGCCGTCTCCCAAGAAAGGGTCTCCATTTCGCCCAGGCCAGTGTAGGCCCCATGCCGGATGCTCTTCTTCATTGCACCTCTTGCTTCCTGATAATTGCGCTCCACCTTGCCTTTCTGCCAAGAAGCACGCGCCGCGGTCGGGTCGGAGGCGCTTCCGCCGCGCGATAGGGCGTCCACGGAGCTGCCGCTCACGGCGCGGCTCTTCGCTGCTGCACGTCTGCGCGAGCCCGATCGCGCAGCGCCCTGCGGCCGCGTCCGGCACCGGCATGAACCGCCGGCCTTCGCCACTCTGATCGCTGACCTTGAACAGGTCCGCCTGGGCCACCTCGTCGAACGTCAGATCGGAGAGAGCGCGTCCCACGGGCGCTTCCCTTGGGAAGATTCGGCGGCGCGTTGCGAACCGGAGGGCGCCCCCCCCCCCAACGCTCGGCGCCGTCAATCAAAGCCACCCCCAAACTTCCCCCCCCGATCCCCCCCCCGCAAGAAGGGGAGGGGGGGGTTGAGCCCCCTGCCCACCCCCTCGGCGCCGGCGCCAGCGCCGGCGCTGGCGGCCGCCAGCAGCGCCGACAGCGGGGGCAGCCCGAAGGGGGGCGTGAATTTGACCCCCCCCCCTCCTGGCGCCGGCGCCGGCGACGGCGGGGGCGCAGCGACGTTTGCCGCCGCCGCCGCCGCCGCCACCACTACCACTGCCACGACCGCCGCCTCAACCCACCACCACCACCACCACCAGCCCGCCACGCAACCACCACCACCACCACCGCAGCCATCACCACCACCACAACCACCACCACCACAAACCACCATCACCACAACCACCACAAAAACCCACCACCACTACCACCACCACCACAATATACCACACCGCCACCACCGCCACAACCACCACCACTACCAGCAGCACAAGCCCACCACCACCACCACAAACCACACCACCACCACCGCCACTACCACCACCACCACCTCCACAACCACCGCCACCACCACAACTCACCACCACCACCACCACCACCACAACAAACCACCACCACGCCACCACCAAACCACCACCAACCACCACCACCACCACCAAACCACCACCACCACCACCACGAACCACCACCACACCACCACCGAAACACCACCACCACCACCACCCACCACCACCCACAACAAACCACCACACCACCACCACCACAACCACCGCCGCCACCGCCACCACCGCAACCCACCACCACCACCACCACCGTCGTCCTCGTCGACGCCCCCCGCCGCCCCCGCCCGCTGCCGCAGGCGCCGGCGCCGGCCTGGAAAAAGAAATCGTCGCCCTCCGCCGCCGCCGCCGACGCAGGCGCCGGAACTAGGAAAGAGAAAGCGGATAAATAAGGGGGGGGGGGGTCCAGTTCCACCCCCGCCCCCCCCGCCAAGCGACCGTGGAACCACACTTTCTCAGAGCGCGCTCGCGCGGGCGGGCTGGGCGCGGAGGTCGCTCGCGCGGTCGCTCAGCGCAGCGCGAGCATCGCAGCGCCTCGGCGCCGGCGGCGGCCGCCTCGGACCCGCCTGGTTTCGCCGCCAAGCGCGCGAGGTCGCCCGGACTGACGCGCCCCGCGTTGATGCGCAGCCTCCCCAGTTTCCGCTGGCACTCGGCCGGGTGCTCCGAGGGCGCCCCTCCCTCTGCCAGAGGGCCTCCGCCTTCTACTCCAGGGGCCCCGACAGGAGCTCCTGGAACCAAGCCTTCCAGACCAGGGAAGCCATCTGCAGAGCCAGTCTCCCAAGCACCGTCCCGGCGCGACACTGCGCGACCGTCGGGCGCCATGTCGGCGCCCGCTCGCGCGCGAGCGCCCTTGCCGCCCAGGATCTCACCAGCTCGTCGCCGCGGGAATTTTGGGCCGAGAGAGGCTGCGGTCGCCGAGTCGCCGCCGTCGCCGCGGCCTCGGCTCGCTCGCCCCGCGACCTCGCCTCGCTCGTCGAAATTCGGCCGCCCGCCCTGGCGGGGGGGCGCTGCGCCCGCCCGCCGGTGGAGGACGGCGCCCGTAGAAATCGACATCGGCACCGCTCGCGCGCTGGCCCGCAGCTCCGCCAGCTCCCGCGCTGGGCCCCGTCGGCCCGAAGTCCAGGGCAGACGTCGCCATGTGCCCTCAGCAAGGCGCCGCGAGCGGCTATTGGCTCCTGCCGACTGCGCCCAGCGAGACCTCGCCCTCCTTCGCGCGGACGCGCGCGCCTCCAGCTACTTCAGGGCGCCGCCCGAGATCAGCGGGGGCGCGCCCTCGCCCGCGAGGCCGAAGCGGACTGCAATTCCTTCGCCGCCCCATTACATGGGCACCAACACCGCCGCGAGGCTGTTAGATCGCGCCGCCGGGTCCGAACCGACAGGGTTCGCGCCCCTTCGCGACCGCGAACTCGCGCCCCGGCGTCATCTTGACGCACGACGACAACCGCCAGTGCCGCGAGAATCCCGCCGCGGACTTGGCGCGCGCCGCGTCGACCGCGATCGACCGCAGCTCGTCGCCAGTCTCGGCGGTCAGCGCGCCCCGTGGGCCCGCGACCGCGGGCGCCCCCTCTGGCGCCGGCTCCGCCTCGCCGACGGGCCGGCTCGCCGCGGCCGCCTGCCCTCCCCCGTCCTCGCCGGGGGCCGTCGGGCGTTCCAGGTCGCCCATCCAGCGGCCCAGCCGCCCGCGGCGCTTGCGCGGGAGAGTCTGCTAGAGCCTCTCGATTCGCTCGGCTTTTGCGCCGCTTGTCGCGCGCCTTCCTCGCCTCTGCGCGGGCCGTCTTCGCCCGGGCCATCGTCGCCGCGTTGTCCGTCGGGCAGGCCAGCAGCTCCTCAAGAACATGTTCGTGCTCGGCCGCTTCCTCCGCTCCCGGCTCGCCCTTGAAATTCATCTCCTCGTCGTGCTCCGCGTCCTCGGGACATTCGCCGTCGTCGTCAGCGGCGTCGCCCAGGTCGTCCTCCTGGCCGCCGCGCGTGACGTGCGCGGGGCGACCGCCGCTGCCGCCGGCGCTCCTTCCTGGAAGTCGACGGTTTTGGTTCAGGCGCTCTCGGCGCGCGCCGCCCCCGCCGCCTGCTCTCGGCGGCAGGGTCGGCGTCTTTCGCGGCGTCGGCGCGCGAAGCGGGCATGCCTTGGCGGAGCCCCGCAGCTCTCGTAGACCAGCTCGCCGCCGGCGCCCATGATGATCTGGCTCTCCTTGTCGCCCCCCACTCGCAACGTCTTCGAGGGGTAGTGAGCATTCAGGTGCTCGTTGAGCGGCTCGCCCATGGCCCCCTCAAGCTCGCGGACATTCGTCTCGCGGCGCGCCTTGAAGTCCAGCGCCCCCCTCCCCCGAAGTCGCGCGCGAACTTCTCCATGAACTCGCCCGCCAGCGCGCCGACCTTCGGCGTCTCCTTCTGGTCGCACTTGCTGCGCAGGTAGCGCGAAAGCACTTGGGCGCCGCCAGGTCCCGCGAGGGCCTCGGGGTCGAGATGATCTGTCTTCGCCTTGGCGTCCCCCTTGAGCCTGGGGGGCGGCCGGCCGCCCCGCCGCCGCGGCGGGATCGCGGCGTTCAGCTCGAAGATCTTCACCCAGCGCTTGTAGGTGAGGAGTGGCGCGGACTTCCAGCCCGCACTCGGTCGCGTACTTCTCGTCTACCCTGTCGCGCCCGTCGCCGTCTGCGGCGGCTGCGCCGACGGCTCGCCAGCCGCCCCAGCCCGAAGTCTCCGACCGTTCGCTGGACGTCCGATCCCGACCCTGGTCGGCCCCAGCCTCCGCCGCTCGCCCGCGCCAGGCGAGCATCGCACCAGGCCCCGGCCCGAGGGGCCCCGGCGCCCCTGCTTCTCGGAGCGGGACTCCCCCCTCCCCACTCACGGCGATGGAGCCCGCGAGCGCCCGAGTCGATCCTCGAGCCCCATCCGCCGCAGCAACGCCGCGCCTCGTCCGCGGGGGCCCCCCGTGCCGCGGGAGGTTCCTCCGGAGCGCTCCGCCCGTCGTCGGCCGATCGGAAGCCGTCATCCTCTTCCGGGCCGCCGCCCCGGGGACTTCCCCACTCCTCAGCGCGCCGTGCCGGGGCTCGAGCTGCTGCCGCCCCGGCGTCCATGTCCCCCACTGAGGACATACTGCTGGTTCCTCAGCGGGGTCGGCCTCGCTGAAGCTCTTCCGCCGCGACTCTGGAGACAGCGCTCCGCGCCGTGGATCGAACCCGCTCGGGGGTAGCTCCGTTGCCAATATCGACGCGATGAGATGTTTCACCACAAGCGGTCGCGCCCCGCTGCAGGCAGGTCAGATAGGGCCAATCCCCCCCTCCGCCCTAGCGTCGAAAAGGCTTGTGCTGGAAATCGGCGTCGGGAGGGGAGGTAGGTGGATGGGGCGGCAGTGACCTTCAACGCTCACCACTTATGACTCTGAAGCCCAACATTTTCAACAACTTCACAAATGGGAGGCGGGTGGTTTTCAAAATGTGGTTCTCGTTTGAGCGCCGCGTGCATTCGCTAGAAAATTTGCAAGCTCTTCGCGGATTGAGGGCAAACCGGCTTTTGAATGTGGTTCTGGCCTTCCTTTCCTCTTCCAAAAAGGAGGTCCTTACCCCTCCCCCTACCCCCAACCCTGGACCTGGACGGGAGGGGCCGCGATCGGTTGGAGCGTGAGCGTCCAAGATCGGCCCCTGGAAGGGCCAAAGTTCAACACCTCGCACGAAGATCGTGGCCCCCGAGGGGGGGCCTCGATCGGGCGCCTCCCTCCTTTGATCGATCGCCACTAAGATGGCCCCAAGAGGCGCTGCAGGGCTCCCAAGAGAGCCCAAAGAGAGCCCCAAGAGGGCTCCAAGAGGGGCCCCAAAAGGCACCCGAGAGGCCCCCAAGAGGCCCCCGAGCGGTCTCAGAGAGACCAAGATGACCTCCAAGATGGCTCAGATTGTCCAAGCTGGCTCAAGATGGTTCCCAAGACGCCCCAAACGGTCCCAAGACCGCTCCAAGAGCGCCCAAAAGCGCCCCAAGAGAGCCCCAAGAAGCGGCTTGCTGGCCCCTGAGAGGGGGAGCTGAGTTGGGCCCCCCCCCCCCATCCTTTAACCGATGACCTCCTAAGTGATCCCAAGAAACCTTCCAGGGTTATCAAGAGCGTTCCTAGAGGGCCCCCTCAACTCCCAGAGAGCAGCAGCAGCAGCAGCAGCAGCAGCAGCAGCAGCAGCAGCAGCAGCAGCAGCAGCAGCAGCAGCAGCAGCCGCAATAATACCTGTAGATGAACCCATGAGTCTTCGTCCGTGTCGTCCTCATCCTCTTCGTCCTCCTCGTCCTCGTCCGCGTCCGCGTCCTCGTCCTCCTCGTCCTCCTCGTCCTCCTCGTCCTCCTCCTCCTCGTCCTCCTCCTCCTCCCCTCGCCCCCACGCTGCACCCAGGGATGACCCAAAGAGGCCTTCCAAGGCCACCCCCTTGCTCGCGTTTTTTTCCTAGATGTGTATCTTCGCCCCTTTTCCCGAAAGCTCTGAAGGGCAGGGTTTCTGAATGGGCTGGTGAGGATACTTTTTTAGTCAGCGGCCGCGGGCGAGCGCGCCAGCGGCGAGTCAGGTCCAAGCGGGCTACGCAGAGACTAGGCTGGTGAGGCTACTCGAAGCGTGAAGAACTTGCAAGAGCTGAGGGCGGTTCCTTTTCCAAATGTAAGCATCGCCTCACCGCCGCGCACATTCGTTTAAACACTTGGCGAACAATTCATTGGTTCTCATGACCAAAGTGCCAGAAAGTTTGCTTTGGAGGAATTCCGGATTATGCGGTCGCAACAGTTACGTTTTGGCATGCTTCGGGCTCTTTCAAACGGTTGGTTGTCTTCCAACGAGGCAGTTCCCTCAATTGAAATGAACCGTTATGGGGGCCTATGGAGAGGGAGCTTGGAGAGTGGTGTATTCCAACATCGTTAATGACACTTGAGTTTACACTGGTCCTCCTCCTCCTCCTCCTCCTCCTCCTCCTCCTCCGCATCCTCTCATCTCCTCCTCCTCCTCCTCCTCCTCCTCCTCATCCTGCTGTTCCTGCTGTTCCTCCTCTCCTTCTCCAACTCCTCCTCCTCCTCCTCCGCCTCTTGTCCCTCCCCTCCCCTCCCATCCTAGTCGCCACCCTTGTGGCATGATCACGGAGCACCCATTGAAGCCAATCACAGCTTGGAGGACAACAACGTTCCGGCCAACCTGAGCTGCTCCGCAGCCTGGGCGACCATGTCCTCTCGGGAACGGGGGCTAAACGGGGCAGGGGGCAGTGCTCATACTGATGAATGGTGATCTCCAGAGTGAGCAGCACTACTACGGCAGACTGGATCCCTCCATGTCCTCTACCAGTAATGCAAGCGGGGTGCGGGGCTTGAAGATCATCGGAGGGAGACAAGTGGTGTCAGCACAGGGATCGGAGGGTTGCACGCAGCTGGTTCCCCGAGGAAGCCCGAGCCGTCAGTGCGCAAGCCGTGGCCAACGAGGCGAGGGCGCCCGACAGCGGGGGTCGGACCGGCTACCCGCGGCAGACTTCCCGGCGGTGCGCACAGGGGGTCGAGGCGAGGGGGGCGACCTTCGAAGAGGGCGCCCCCGCCGTCTCGCGAAACCCTCGCGCCCTCTGAGTTAGGCCCACCACCACCACCCGAGAGGCCCCTGGGCCCTTCCTCCCCCCAGAGGGCCGCACCCGGCACCATCACTACCTGCCTGCGCGCCGCCGGTGACTCCCCCCTCACGGACGAAGAAGCTCCGTTGGCCAATCAGCTGCATGCCACTGGCTGTCCCGGCGCCAGAAGCAGCACGCACCAAGGCGGCCTCCCTTTCTCCCCCCCTTCCTCTTTCCAGGCCCACGGAGACAGAGGTCTCCCGCGAGGCCGCTCAAGGCTCCCCGGAAGTCTCCGAGGCCTCCCCGAAGCCTCCCCGAAGCCACCTGAAACTCCCCTCCCGTTTCGCTCGAGCCACGACGTTCCTGCCCCCGCTCTTTTTCCGATCGCCGCCCCCCCCCTTTTCCGAGCCCACGCCCCCCCCCCTTCACCCTTCCGATGCCCCCCTTGTTCTGACCCCCCTCCGATCCCCCTTCATTTTCTGACGCCCCCCATCTCCATTTTCCCACCCCCCTCCAGAAGTCCTCGACGATCTTGGCAGCGGGCAGGATATCGGTTATCGCCCCGGCCGCCTGGCCGGTCAGGAACACGCCGCGTTTCCGCCTCTGCGCGGGGCCGCGGAAACTGCGTCCCTCCCGCCACCGTTCCATATCCCAGCTCGCTCCGCCCACCCCGCCCCCCACTCCCATTCTTCTCCGGGGGAGGATCCTCCTTCTCCTCCCGGTCCCCTATTTCTCTCCCTTCCGTCCTCGTCTTCCTCGTGCTCCCCCTCCTCCCCTTCCACCTCCCCTTCCTCCTCCCCTTCCTCCTCCTCTTCCTCCTCCTCCTCCTCCTCCTTCACCTCCTCTTCCTCCACCTCCTCGGACATCAACAATACGGTGCAATCCACCTGCCTGCCGCAACCGCAGCGCGACGTGCGTCGAATCTCGGCCCTCCGCCGCGATTGTCCGCGCGCGGCCGCGACCGCGGCTACGAGTATCTCCCGTCACAGGGTGACGGGCCCAGATAGCTCGTGCGGGGCTGCAGCGTTATAGCACGTGGTACCCCCAGTTCGCGCCGAAGCCCAAGCTGGCAAAAACGAGCAAATGCCGACCAGCACTCTTGCAGAAAGCGGCGTCGTCCTCGATCGCGGCCTCCTGCGCGCCTCAGCTCGACGCAGGCGCGCCGGCGAGGGCCTCCCGAAGCGTGACCCACTTGAGCCAACATCGCTTGATTCAAAATCGATTGCTTCGGGAGTTTCCTCCCGTGGGTGGACACTGTCCCGGGGTGGGTCCATGGAGCTCCCGCCATCGTGTGGCCGCTTGGCGGCTGGGGGGGCCCCGGTGAAATCCTTCGCCGCCTTGGCGTGCCCTGGCCACGCCCCTCTCTCAAGCCAGTTGCAGGTTGCGGACGCCCGCCTTCCAGGGCGGGCCGCGCTCCTCCGCCAGACCGCGGAAGACTCCATTTTCGCGGGCAAAGCACAATCCGCAGCCGCAGGCAACAAAAGCTCAGGAACCTGGCAACGAGCGCGGGAAGCGTGGTTCGGGTGGGCCACCCTGTCCGCGACGAGCGTGCCAGGCGGCGCAGGAAACTAATTCTCCAAGATCTCAGTTTGGACTGGCACACGCTGAGAGGTCTGCCGCTCGGTCGCCTCTCGGTCGGTTCCCCCTCGGCTCTCCAGACAGCGGCGGTACGAGAATCGGGGAGCGTCCTGGCGTCCTTCCCCCCACCCGTTGGCCGCGCGACATCGTGCGCCGTCCCAACAATCAGGAGATCGAACTTGCCTGGTCGAAGAACCTCCTGCGTAGGTGGCGCGTGCAAGACCCTGCCAGGGCCGCGAGGGTCATGTAATGGAATTCGCTTGCCGAACTTGAAATTGTCAACTCCACTGCTCGCGCAATCATCCCACCCACCCACTCTCAACTTGGTTTGCAAAACCCATGCGGGACCGAGCACAAATATCGCTCCGGGGTCGTCTTGGAGCCCTCGGGGACGTCTCAAGAGCGCCCCAAGAAGGCCGGAGAAGCAAGACGGCCGACGACGACGACGACGACGGCGGCGACGACGACGACGCTGACGTCGACGACGACGAAGACGACGACGCCAACGACGACGACGACGAAGACGACGACGACGTCGCGAACGAAGACGACGACGAGGGAGGAGGGAAGATGACGACGGCGACAACGACGACAACGACGACAACGAGGGAGGAGGGAGGACGGCGACGACGCGAACGACGGTGAAGAAGGAAGGACAGCGACGCCGACGACGACAACGACGACGGAGGAGGGAAGACGACGACGAGACGACGACGACGACAACGACGACGACGACGGCGACGAAATAGGAGGGACGACGACGAGACGCCGACGACGGACGACGACGACGACGAGGGAGGAGGAGGAAGGACGACCACGGCGACAACGACTTCGGAAACGACCACGACGCCAAAGAGGACGACGACGACGAACACGAGGAAAGACACAGGACGACGTAGGCGACGACGACAACGACGACGCGGGAAAAGGGGGGACGGCGACGACAACGACGACGACGACGACAACGCCGCAAGAGCGCGCGCGCACGCTTTTGTTGAAAATCCGTGTTGCGAAACCTTGTGTTTTTGTAAATTTGTTGGACGCGCGATTTCGAAATCCTTCCGAAACCGATGGGTTTTGAAGGATTTCGGCGTACGCGCGCGACGACGCGCGCGTCTGCACTTCGTCTCATTTGTTGCACAATACTCTCGCGACGGCACACGCGTAAGGGCGTTCGACAGATTTCGACATGCGCGCGTGACGCCCGTTTGGTAGCATGTTGTGAAAATCTTGAAAAAAATGGTTTTCTTAAGATTTCGCAAGAGCTCGCGCGTAAGCTTCTTTAGCAAATCAGTATTACGAAACCCTGTGTGCTTGTAGGTTGTTTTGACACTCGATTGCGAATTCCTTCCGGCACCGAAGGTTTTTGAAGGTTTCCGGCATGCGCGCGCGACGACGCGCGCGGGTGCACTTCGTCCAATTTGTTGCAAGGGATTCGTGAAAAAGTGTCTTGTCAATTAATACAACAAATGTCACCGCATAGCTTCTTTTTTAAAACCAGGGAACCTCAGGGGGGGGGAACCCGGCTGGCCTGGGACATTGCGATCTCATATTTAGGATGGACATGCGGTCATAATCATATGTGATTCACCTACCCGAAAGGGGAGGCGATAACTCCAGGGGGGGGGGGAGTCTATTCTCTTTTTAGAAAAGCGAATAGATTGAGCTTGTGGCCAAACGCTCCCAGTTTCCCCCCGATGGCCCTGGCTCGCCTGTGAAGGCGGCCAGGTTCCCGATCGTTTTTTGTTCACGCCTGCGTCCAGCCGTGACTCGCGAGGACGCCCCGGGAAAAAGGGGAAGACCGTAAACATTGAGCCGTTTGCAGTCCCTCCTGGCGGCGGCGGAACGGCGGCGGCGACGGCCACGACGACGACGCCGGGCCCCCCGCCCCGCTTTTCGAGGAGCAAGAGCGCTACAGGCCCGTCTCCGATGCAACGCAGGCAACAGCAGGAGGGCGCGAGGAAAGGGGGGGGGACGGAAGGGCCAACGCGGACCCACGAACCTAGAAGCCCAGACGGAGATACCGTCAAAAACAAACACGCGCCGTGAATGAAGGGTAAAGCGCCCTCCCCCCCGCCTGACAACCCCAAGCGGGGGGAGTCCGTGCTCCACGGTCGGCGTGGGAAGATCAAAGGGGAATTCGCTTCGCTGTTCAGGACTAGCACAGGGTTTGAAACGGCCCTTCAGTGCTGGGAAGAAGCGTGCGAGGATCGTAGGAAGATCAATCCCTCTGCTTCTTGACACGATGCATAGTCTTCCACAGCTCCTGCTGCTGTTGCTGTTTGGCTGCGCCGCCAAGCTCGGCATTGCATTTAACGCACTCACGCAAACGCTCGAGCTCGTCTGGGGGCACCTTCTCATGAATAGTGGCTTTTTCGCTTGCCGCCGCCAGTTGTGGGCGAGTTGGCGCCGTCGCCAGAAGGGCCTGCAGCAAGAGTCCCAGCCATGGGCACGTGCGCCCCCCCCTGTTGCCGGCTGCGGTTGGCTCGTGCTGCTTTTCGTTGCGAGTCATGGGCTTGGTCGCTGTCTCCGAGCTGAGAGTCTTAAAGGCAGCGCGCGCGCCTGGTTTAGCATGCCGACTTGCGCTATTTTGTGAAGAAAGAACTTCGCGCTCGATATCAGTCTTCTTTGCCGCGGCTACTGACTTTGTATTATCGGACGCCGTCTGGATGTCTGTGGCCTGCCTCTCGAGCTTAGTGACATCCATTTTGTTCAACCGCCCCTAATTGAAAGGTTCAGGTTGTTGTTGCCCGGGGCCCCCGGGGGCGCCCGGCGGCCGCGGGGGGCCCCGGGGGCTCTCGGAGGCGCATCCGCAGCAGTGAACTCCACGCGAGGGGCCGACCGCATCATGGGCCGTCTCACGAGGAAAGACGGGCGATCAGACCAGGCAGCAGAAAGCGCGCGATGGCGACGAGAGGACTCTCAGCCGCGCTTCAAAATGTTGAGCAGGGGATCCAGTGACCCCCGATCTCCGAGCGTTCAGAGCAAAGGGCATCGCAGCATGCAGCACGCAGCCGCTTAACATCAGGAGGTGCGGGGAAGAGGAAAATGAAGACTGAAAGCCAATATGGAACCCTCGAGGGCTCACTAGAGCTGGTCGCTTTGAAACAAATCCAATCAGCAACCAGTTGTTCCAAATGAGGGCATTTACAATAGCGTTATATGTCGCCCAGATCCGTCGCCGCATCCTGAGAGCACCCAACAAGAAAACCCTCAGGTTCAGCATGGGATCTCGACGAGGCGTCAATGGGGTTCGCCAGGAGGCGGATGGGGGGGGGGAACGGCCAGGTACATCGCGGCGTGCCTCGCCACCTCCTGCAAGTTCGCGCAGAAAGCGCCGGCGCGGATTGGGGGGGCTCGACGCGCAAGCGACGAGCACGCCTGAACATGATCCCATGTCGCATCCTCTGAATTGTCGCGCTTGCAGGCGAGACGAGAGATTTTGGTCCGAAGAGCTTCCCCCATGGACCATGCGGCGCATGTCCCATGCCCTCTCGCGCTTCCTGGAGTCGCGCAGAGGATTGCTCTGCAACATGAGGGCGGGACGCGAAGCGACGAGTGCAGGCGGCTTTCGCGGGCGCATGGGCGTCGAGGAATTCAGCGCCCAGGCCGATCGCGCACAGCCGGGTGGCAAGATCGTGGGAGATGGCGCGCCTCGGGCCAACCGCGAGAGGCATCGAATCTTTCTTGAAGCACTGTGCCAGGTCACCGCTGGCGGGGTACATCTGAAATCGGAAATGCAAAAGCGAGACGCGCGCGACGCGAAGAGAGACCGCGGAGAGCGCCAGACTCATACCAAGAGCACGAGACAATCGCATCCTGTTACGGAATTTGGGGAGCACCGAGTCCCAAGCGTGTAGAGGGCCATCAGGATCCATCGGAATACCGAGATACACCGCCCAAGACACCACGCGGAGCTTGTCCGCGGGATTGTCAAAGCCTTCCAAACTCATTTCCAGGATGATCAAGTCCAAGTCCCCGCAGCCTACGATCTGACACTTGGCGAAACTCAGTTTCAAGTTCGCACCTTCATCGAACATCTGGAGCCATGAAAGAATTGGCCCTGAGTCCAGGAGCCTGTTCGCTTGCCCTAAAAATGAAGTCATCCGCATAGGCGGGATGCATGCAGAAGTGGAGGGAGAAAGCATGACGGAACCACCTGAGGAGGGCATCGGCTGCCATTGCATATAGCAGCATGGAGGCGGGACATCCCTGCTTCACTCCAGACTGCAGCTCCACGGCGCCATGAAGCTGGCCGCTGAAGGAAAGCATGCCAGCGCTGTCACAATACATCATGCGAAAGAAATGGACGATGTGCTTTGGTAGCCCCTATAAACTCGAGCACGCGCAGAAGCCGCCCCGATGAGAGCGACGGAGAGGCGGCGGATAAGTCGTCGAGGATGAGAGACGCATGTGGCGCCCCTTTCATGTGCTGGCAACGACCCCAGTCTTCGGCTCGCACGATGAAATCTGTCAACTACTAAGTGGCTGTCAACTAAGTGGCTGGGACCCTCTGTCATCGTAATCGCGACCGCGCTCGCAATCAATTTAAAGTCTTCGCTGCTCGTGCTGAAGGGGCGAGCGCAGGAAGGGTGACGGAAGAGCCCGACCCCATCTGCCGGGCCCTTGGGGCCCGTGCCCGTCGGGGGAAAAACCAGCGGAATCTCGCGCGTAGCATTCGGGAGCGAGGGGGTCTGATCAGTGAAGGGTGTCGAATACGCGTCATGTAAGATCCTTGCAACTTCCGCATTTGCCCACGTGGAGTACGGGATTCCGCCAGGGCCAGGCATGAGGTTGGGCCCATTGAGGATGGCTTCATACCAGAGCCCGCACGGCAGCTTCCAGTCCATCGCGAGTGGCTCAATTGATTTCCAGGGGCGGGGCTCAATCTGGGCCCAGGGGTCCGCGCGAACAAAAAGTTCCTTGAAAACATCGCTCCAGAGTTTCCGCGGGGCCCCCGCCGAGGCCTGGAAAGTCGCGATGGGGGCGCCGTCGTCGTCGCTGATGCCTGCGAGAGCAGCCCGCCGTCGAAAACGCCGCCAGGGCTCTTTCCGTCGAGCATTGCGAGCAAGAAGAGAACGTCTCTGCTTCTCCTCCACCCCCAATTTCTCGACGCATCCTTCCTTCTCCTCCCCCCCCAGAATCAGTGTGAACAGCGCTTGAACATGCTGGCGCAGACCGTCTGGTCGTGGCGCGCTTCCGGGTCCCGGCTGAATTGCGCCCGGGGCCTCGGGCACGCGCTGCGCGGTCCAGCCGACGGCGCTGGCCATGGTGAACAGAGCGGGGCGCGGGCAGAGCATAATGGTGACAAAGATTCTGCCTCGCGGGACTTGATGGCGACGCGGGCGGCCACCGTCGCCTCGAAGAAACAGTCGTCGTCGTCGTCGTCGTCGTCGTCGTCGTCGTCGTCGTCGTCGTCGTCGGCCCCACGCCGAAAGAATCTGCCGGGGGAAGGGGTGGAGGGCCGCGTTGAACTCGGGGGGGGGGGGGGGGGGGGGCAGCGATCCACGGGGCGATCTTTTTGAATCCGGCGAGGGCTTGCAGGGGGCGAGGGCGGCGAGGGCGGCGACGACGGGGATGCGATCGCTGCGCATGGGCGACTGTAGGGCTCCAAATGCGCGCGCCCAAGATGTGGCGTTCAGAAGAAAACCAAGAAGAAGAAGTGTAGCCCCGATCAATCCGAGTTGGAAAAGATATCGAATTTTCGCACCCCCCACGGCGAGTGTCCTGGCCCTGGAAAATGTCCGTCAACATCGGCGATCTGTCAAACATTCTCGCGCGGGCAGGGCCTCTGGGAGTAGGCGCTCCAGAGTCGCAACAGAGGCGCCCTTTGTACTCTAACGCGAAGCTGACATCGCCACGCCGCAGACAATGCGCGCGCGCCCCGTCTCCACCTGGCAGGCGAAGTCGCGCATCCTGTCTAAACTTGGACAAGGCACCTCTGGAACTCGGCGCGGGGTCGCTGGCGTTCGCGAAGTGGGCGTTGCAAGCCGCGAGGTTCCCCCGAGGGCCAGACGCGCTACTTTAAGGGTGCGCCCGAAGGTGATCCCCCCATGCCGCATTTCAGCGAAACGACGGGCGACCCGAGCAGACATGGAAGCAATTGCGCCACCTTCGCGGTTGGAGCCGAGGAAATAGAAGCCGAACTGGTGCGCGCGGAGCTCCCGCTCCACTCATGGACGTCGCCGATGTGGCCGTGTGTCGGTCTTGTGCAAACAATGTCATGTCGATTGGCAACGTGCGCGCATTTGTAATGACGCGAAGTCGCAATCTTACTCGCGGGGCACGCCGACGTCGAAGCCGGGCAGTTCCAAGCGCAGAGAGAGAGAGAGAGAGAGAGAGAGAGAGAGAGAGAGAGAGGGAGAGAGGGAGAGAGGAGAGAGAGGAGAGAGAGAGAGAGAGAGAGAGAGAAAGGAGAGAGAAAAAAAGAGAGAGAGAGAGAGAGAGAGAAAACAAAAAAAGAGAACGAGAGAGAGAGAGAGGAAGACAGAGAGAGAGAGGGGGAAGAGGAGAGAGAGAGAGAGAGAGAGAGGAGAGAGACAGAGAGAGAAGGAGAAGAAAGAGAGAGAGAGAGAGAGAGAGAGAGAGAAGAGAGAGAGGAAAGAAAGATAGAGAAAGAGAGAGAAGAGAGAGAGGGAGAGAGAGAGAGAGAGAGAGAGAGAGAGAGAGAGAAAGAAAAAAAACAAAAAAGAAAGAGAAAGAGAAAGAGAAAGAGAAAGAGAAAGAGAGAGAGAGAGAGAGAGAGAGAGAGAGAGAGAGAGAGAGAGAGAGAGAGAGAGAGAGGGGCGCCAGGGAAGTAGCAATCCAATACTCCCGTATTCAGACCGCAAGGAGAGGAGGGAGGGGGAACTGCATTGCTGTCAGCGCAGTCCGCTTCAGCGTCGAAAGGGGCGCTGCAATTGCACCTGCGCTGCTGACTCCACAGGGGCTGCATTCTGCGAGGTGCCAAACTCGAGTAGGGCATCGCGATCGAGGTTGCAGCTCACGACCCCTCGGTCATCGACTGTCGCGGCCGCGACCTGCGCCGGGTCGCGCGGTCCGCGCAAAACGCGCGCACTGCCGCATGGGCCAGCTGAGCCCACTTCTGGTCTTGCGTCGCGGACCAGGTCGGCGGCGCGGTTGCGCGCCTCCCCTGGGGGCAGGACGAGTTGGCGGCTGCTGAGATTCACGTCGAGGCGAAGCCTCAATAATCGACTGGCTGAATGGTTCAGTGAGCCCCGATGCCCCCGCATTCTATTGCGAGCCAGAACATCATTCATAAAGGTGCCTGCTGCTGTTGGGATCTCGAAGTGGAGGGCCACCTGCATGCGCGCGTCAAGCGCGCGGGTCACAACTGCGTTGCCGTCGGAACTTGGCGCGGAGGTTGAGCGGTGAGCCCCCCAAATGATACGCGAATATTTGACCCGCGTGTTCCTCGAAAACCCAAGAATGACAAGTTTGCGCGCCCGGTCTTGCAACTGACCTTTGTCGCGTGGTCCAGCGGGCGGCGAGAAGCGAGGCGAGCGAGTCACAGGGGTGGAAACCGATGCCATATCTCCGAGCTGCTTCCCACGTGTCTCGACGGGTGTTGAGATCCGCGGGCGCGGCCTCTAACGTGTCAGACTGCGACGGCATCTGCGCCCATGGGGCGCCACCTGGCGATGGCAAATCATTTTGAGAGTCATGCTGTAGCCTCTGAATATCCTGATCCATGTCTCGAACCGATGTCGATGCAAATCCTCGAAGCTCTGGGTGTTTTGTCTGAGCCCCCCGCCCCAACAGAGTCATCTGATCTGAAAGCTGAGAGCACCGTCCCATCGATGGGTTCCAAGCGCCCCGAATATCTTGAACATCCTGTGCTTGGTTCGCAAGTTTCTGGCTGAGCTGCTCCATGCCGCCAATGAGCTCGCGCGTCATGCCCTCGCGCTCCTTGGGCGCGTTGCGGGGGGCGGAGCAAGAACGGCCGCGAGACGGAGTGGGGCCGCGTGGGCGGCGGGGGCCTGGCCGAGGCCCATGGTCTTCAGAATATCGGGAACGATGTTTGCGAGCCACGGCAGCAGTCGGAGGCGAGAGCGGGAGCGGAATGGCCTGCTGCGGCCAGGTGTCAGCAGAGTACGCTGGACGCCGAAAACACGGCCCCGCCTCTAACGGCGCGGGCTGCGAGGACTGGCCGCGCGCTGACCCGGCCAGCTGCCTCGATAGATGTATTAATTGAGCCTCAATGGCTCGAGCCAAAATGGCTCGAGCAAAAATGGCAGCGGGAACTTGGCGGCCTCCACTTGACGCTTCTGGAGGCTGTTGGCTGAGTTTGACCTGGGCCCTGCGGTTAGGAACCCCAAGAGTCTGGAAGATCTGGAGCTGGGACTTCGCGCCTTCGAGCTTAATCGCATGCTTGCTATTCCACGGAACTGGCACTGATGGTTCGACGCTTGCCTTCTAAAAGCGCTGCGCTGTGCTGAGTGCTACGCACAGTTTCGAGGTGCTTCCGTCGGGGCTGCACTTCGTCGCGTTCTCGGTTGTTGGCCCGCGGCGCTGGCGTGCGACCCTGGGGCTCGTTTCGATTGCCGGCCCGTCGTTCCTTCTCGCATCTGGCATGAGCAACTTTGGCGGCAGTGAATATACGTGCCGGGGCTGCGCGCCCGCATCTGCACCCGGTCCGCGACGCAACAATCTTGGGCGATCTGCGCGCGCGACCCCACTCGGGTCGGCAAGGCCCAGAAAAGACATCGAACCATGGGGCGCGCGAGCCCCCCGCTCCTGCCACGAACTCCGCTCGGGGCCACTGATCCCGCGAAGGAGCACGGGGGTGCCCTGAAGCATTGGAACGCAGCCGCCGACCAACAATACAAACGCGCTGTCGCAGACAGCTCAACACCTTCAACCATAATGGTTTGAGCCAAACTGGCCACGGCGGGGAGGGCGATGAAGAGGGGGCGGAAGAGGAGGGAGAGGAGGGAAGAGGAGGAGGAGAAGGAGGAAAGAGGGGGGGGGCGGGGTTGCACCCGCCAGAAAAGGGGCGGGAAGGGAGCAGGCGGACAAGAAGGGGGCGAGACGAGGGCCAAGAGTCAGGCGACGGCAGCGGCGGCGGGGGAGCGCCCCAAGTCCTTCCCTGGCGCGCCTGCAGCTGCAGGCACTTCGACGCGGCGCTGACGAGGCAATCGCCAGCGGCCCGCGGGCGACCTGGGCGAACAGACCTGCGCTGTCGGACAGGCGGCGGGTTAACTGAAGAGCGGCGCGGACTCAACCGCGCACGAGGAAGACAAACGAGGAAAAGGAGGGGGGAGAGCGGAGACCCACGCAAGACCGAGACCCCGAGACAGCCTCTGGACATTCGAGCTCCTCTTAGCTCCAACCCTCAGCCTGGCTCTGAAGAGGCTAAGGGTGTGCTCGGCGGTGCAGCACCTCTGATTACTGGCGCGAAAAATCTGAAACGTGTTATGCATCAATGGCTAGGAGCTGGGACAATAATCATTCACGAAATTCCGAGGAGAAGAAGTGAGGAATGAAGGTGGCACAATCCGTCTCTCCATAGTCTCCAGCAAGCCAGGACTGAACTTGTTTGGCCGCTTCTCGCAGGGCGGGGCATACTGCGTAGCGCCCAAAGTCATCACCCCCAATCGCACAACAAGAAAACCACACACTTGGGCTCCCTGACGATATCGGCGGGTAGTATTCCACTTGTTAACTGTGCTCTGAAGGCACGCGGACATCACGTATCTGGGGAGATATGTGGAGGCAATATTAATCTTCACAGAAAATCAGAACCGCATCCCCAGGGAACGCAAATTGCAACCATGTTTGGAGCTGCGGGGCCAAAAGTTCAGGGGTGGGGGTGAGGGTCATTCTTAGGTCCTGGTTCAGCATCTTTGTGATGGTGGCCTGCACTTGTTTCCACTGGCAGGTGATCGGGCGGTGCGCCCAGAAAAAACTCGCCATGCAGGTTCCACATCCTCAGAAAGAGGCTGTGCTTGGCGCGCGGGCTCCACAACCACGCAATGCAAGCCTCGTCACTCTCTGCGAAGCTGGCCAGCTCTTGCTTCAGGACATGAAACCGAAGGCTATTGAAAGCGGCTCGGATCAGCGAGGCACGGGCGACGATACGGACTAGCTTGCACATTGTGTCCCGACTCTTTCAACTGGAAGAGACTCTGGGGAGAAGCTGAAACGCGGGGAACTGGTCAACCTCTGGAGGCAGTTTTTTTCCGCAAGGGCAACCCACTTCGGTGGTTCCCACATCTGCGCAACGCGTGACGGATGACAGGAAGGCCAAACATGTTATAAGCGGCGATGCTCTATGACAAGCCCCCTCCAAGCTGCTTGACCTGGATAGCCTCTTTTTTACAGAACGTGTTCATCACCTGCCTCCAAGACGCATCTGAGCCCCCGATGCCACTGTAAATCCCAAGATACTTACTGGTGGCCAGGACCGCAAACTCGGACACGTCGACCCCCAACTCCAGAAACTCTTGAACCCGAGACACGCGGAAGCCGGGGCTCGGGATCACGAGCACGCACTTGTTCTTATTCAGGACAAGACCAGCAAAGAGACCAGCACACGCAAGAACGCTGAGGATACGTGGAAGGGCGATGAGGAGGTCCTGGCACGCGACACCGGTGTCATCCGCGAAGGCCCCCAAGACGACCGGTATCCCCGAGAACCACAGCCTGATACGCTTCAGGAATGGGTTGATGCAGATACAAACAATAAGGCCCGAAATCGCACAGCCTTGTTTAACGCCTCGTTCCACTAATATATAGATGGGCTCACACCCATGGATGGGAATACTCATTCTCATATTGGAGTAGATGGGGCGGATGGCACGTCGATCGTGTCGAGGGATGTTTAAACGCTTGACCGCTACCGAGATAAAGTCGTGGAGGACACTGGGGGACGCCGCTTTTATGTCGAAGAAGGCTGTGCCAAACTTCGGACTGATATCCGTTATCGCCATTCGCAACATCGCAGCATCGACCGAGAGCAAGTTATCTAACACCTGACGGCCTTTTCACGGACCCTTTTTGGCACTTCTCCACAGTGCCCTCTACTACCTTGTTCTGAGCGGAACCGACACAGCTGGTGACAACTTTGTTGTCGGTGTTGCTCAACGCCAACGATCTCGTGCAGGCGGGCGTACGGGCCTTGGAACCGCCTCCACCAGGACTCCTTTTCGGCAAGAGGGATCACGAGACACGTTGAAGTCGTCTGGCAACTGGCCTGTGCTCATCAGGCGCTCGCACAGACGGGATAGAATGCTCTGACCAATGTCACCAGCAACTTTCCACGCGGCGTATGGGACCCCATCGGGCCCTGGAGACGTGTCCTTTGTCCACCCCACGATGTCCTGTAACTTGGTCTCGGGAACGATCCAGGGGTACCGAGAACCATCTTGAGCAATATACTCCTCGGGGTTGGTGGGGATGGGGTCAATATCCTGACACACAGCTTTAATACCTGGGAGAGGAGCAGTGGCAAACTTGAACACTTCCCCCCAATGTTCGGCAAGTAGCCTGGCACATTCATTACCGTCGTCGAAGTGCTGGCCACTAGGACTGGTGACTTGCATCAAGGTGATACGACGACCAGCGGCTCTCCAAGCTCGGGACATTTGCCGCACTCGCTGGATAGCAGCAGCACGCTTCTGGGCAGCAGCGTCCGCGGCACACACTACAACCTCTCTCTGGAGAGCCGCTGCACGCCGTTCGAAAAGCTCACGCATACGACCAGCGAGGTGCAAGTCGAAAGCTTGGCGATCCGTCCACACAGATAACCCAGAGTCGAAAAAAACTCCCAGGGAACTGGAACCACGAACAGCCTTCCGAGCCTTATGGCACCTCCCCGACCGTGCAGCACGCATAAGTTTGATACAACATGCTATATTCTCTTCCAAGCTTTCGGCATCATGCTTACAAATGCATTCACGGACTTGGTGGGCAACATAGTGAAATAGATCTTTCACGGCACACAGCTGGCTGTCGAGTGTGTCACCTAACTCGTCTAAGACAAGCAGATCGGTAAACGTGGACGCGAAAACCTTGTGCTTTGCAACCCAGGTGGCAATCGGGGTACGCCCAGAGGGAGACCACGGACAAAGGGTGAGGAAGACGGGGACGTGATCGGAGGGCTTCTGGAGGTCGGGAGGAGGAGGAGGAAGAGGAGGAGAGGGGGGAGGAGGAGGAGGGAGGACGAGGAGGGGTCATGTCACTGCGCGGGTTGATCAGCCCTGCCCGCCTCTCCAGGGGGCTGAGCTCGACACCCTCCGCGATCTCTTTCTTAGTGCGCACCTCTGGCAGCGTCTCATCATACTCCTCCTCCTCCTCCTCCGGGCTCCCTCCCCCTTCTCCATATATCCTCATCATTCCCCCCCGCAGGGAAAAGCTGCAGGAACACCCGACAAGCCGAAAGAATCTCCTCGTGCTCCTTCCACTCCCCCCACTCTTCCTCCTCCCTCCACCCCCGCCCCTCCCCCTCCTCCTCCCTGGCGCGCACCTCCCCCAGCTGCAGCGTGCCGATAGAGGAGCCGCCCTCGAGCTCATCGACGTCCGCCACAAAGGGAGGTATGCCGATGCTGGCCATGCTCTTAATCTCATCCTTAAGACGGGCCAAACTACCCATCTTCGTACGGCAAGTTCGACCCGTGACGACGGTGGCATTAATCTCTGACACAGCGTGGGTCGTTCAACCTTGAACGATCGCGGCCTTCAAATAACGCAAATCGTTGGACATCCGCCGATTATGGGCCACTGGCGGCGTCCAACCGTGATCGCACGCGCTGGGGTCGCCGCCGCGTCAACGCGGCCTGAACCTACCGCACGTAATCCACCCGTCCTGGCCGTGCCAGTCCTGGAAGTTTGATCGGTAAACGCACAATCTTAGCCTGCCAATGAAAGTGTGCACTCCGACCCAAGAGCCCAGAGTTACCTGGCAAGGGTCGGCGTTGTCCAAATCGCTGGCGCGCCCCCGTCTCCTGGCGCTTCTCCTCGAACTCAACGGCGTACGGGGTCTTGAATCCGCCGGCCCCTCCGAGAGGCCCATCCAGTGGTCATCGCGAAAGTAGGCATGCGAGGCCGTGAGTATGACACAGCTCACAAAAATAAAGAACAAGAGGGGCGCAACCGCCATGCGCAAGGACCAACTGCCACGCGCAGGCCCTACAAATATGCCCCAGCTCGCTACGAGTAGCGGAGCAGAAGGGAGGGGGAGGGCGTTCCTTCCCCCCACCCCTGTTCCCCATTCCTGATACCCCCAGGTCACCGTCCTCCGAGCTGCGTGGTCGCCCATACGTAGAATCAGACCCTTCGAAAGCATGAGACCTTCAGCCGGCCAAAATGATGAGAATTCGAGGGTACCCTCCCCCAGGATGCACGAGAACACCCAACAAGCACGAAGAACACTAAGACACCCTCCCCGAAACGACCTCGATCTTATACCTCGGTCCCGGGAATACCTGGGTCGGCGGACCGGCGCAGGCCACTGGGATATGCGCATCGGCCGGCCCGTGTAGATGATTGTACGCATGGCTCGGGGAGACGTAAGACTCGAGTTCGGGGGACTTTGGTTGGCCTGACAGGCGCATCATGAACAAATCGAGACCCAGTCTTAAATTTGACGCGAGCTCCCGCTGCAGACATCCCACGAGAACAGGACCGTCAAGATCCATGACGAGCTCGTCAACAAGCTTCGGCAAACCCGAGGTCCGGCATACTCGAGTCTTACGTTCCCCCGAAATGGTGTCAGTGTAGTCGCTGGTCACCACCCTCTGCTTGTGGAGAGGCCCAGCGCCCGCCTCATCCGAGGCGATGAAACGCGTGCCCACCCACACCCCGCTGCACCCCATCGCCAACGCGGCCGCCAACCCCCTGCCGTCGAAGATCCCGCCGGCACCCACGACCATCACGGGGTCTCCAGTCAAGGGTGATGTCCGGCCCCTGGTTTATGTCGAACATAGATGGTGGACCTCCCCTGCCCCCCCCCCCCGACCGGGCTATTCGCCCCCGCCTAATTTCGACGCCATCCGGGGCTATCGGCTATCCATCGCTATTCGAGGCTATCCGATGCTGAGGCGATCCCAGGCGTGGACGCCAGAGCATGCAACCACTGTCGAGGCAGAGGTGGTCCCACACAAGTTCCACACAGCCTGACAGCATCCACCACCTTCGGCAGCAGGATCGACGTCGGGACGTCCCCCGTGTGGCCCCCGCCCTCGCCGCCCTGTGCGCAGATAATGTCGACGCCCGCATCCAGGGCCTTGCTCGCATGCTTCACGGCGCCAATCATGTTCATGATAGGGATCCCGGCGGCGTGCAGCTTGTCGACCGCCCACTTGGGCGGGACCCCGACGGCGCAGATGAAAAGGCTGGCCTTCTCCTCGATGATGATGTCTATCAGCTCTGGCAACGTGCCGCCCGTGTAGTCCTTGTTGGTTTTCCGCGCCCCCTCGCCCACCTGCGGTAGCAGAAGGTCCACCCCGAACGGAAGGGACTTGTCTGTCAAGTCCTCCTTCAACATGGCGATTGCCACGGTCGATTTGCGACCCTGAAGACCAGGGGCCCCGAAAACAACCATACATTGGATCCGCAGATCAGCGTGAAACAATCACATCAACAACTTGATGTTGTTCCAAACTGGAGACGGAATTGTTATGTACGGGTGTGCTTGAGCCCGGTGGCCCATAAGGTTGCAAAGCGGCCGTGTGGCGATTTGCTTCCGCAGCGAGTCGGGCTGGAAACCCACCCCGCCAATGCTGCCGATGCCCCCCGCATTTGATACCGCTGCGGCCAGGCAGGGGCCAGCTGCGCCTGCCATCCCTGCCAGCATCACAGGATGCTTGATGCCGAAGAGCTTCGTGAGTGGCGTGGAGAGCGCCATTGACCAAGGGCCGATGCAGAACAGAGCTGTCTGGTCTTGGCTGAAAGGCCAGCGTGGGGTCGCAGCACCTGTCGAGCTGGCGTCTCGGGCCCCGAGAGCGCCTGACTGAGCCAAAACTGCTACGAGCGGCTCTGGACTTCACCTGGCCCCCTGCGCCTCTGAGCCTCTATGGCACACACATGCACCGAATCCATTCCTACCGCGCTGCCGAGCAGAGCCTGGGGATGAATTCGGCGGGAAGAGGTCGGCGGGGGAATCGGCTGGACGACCGAACCCATCCGTAGGGTCTGCCCAGCGACGTGACAGCACCGGGCTTTGCAATTACGTCCCCTCGAGAACGGAACCTGTCAGGTCCTGTGTTACTGTGGTCGTCCGTCGTGCCTCGTGCAACGAACTTCTGTTACATAATATATGTGCAGGGTTATGTGCAGGGTAAGGCTTTACTGCCAGGTGCCCTGGAGGAGTCTATTCCCGATCCGCTCATGGATCAACCCAGGCACTCCTGATCCACGGCTGGACCCCGCCAGAAGCAATCTACGGGGGCATGTGTAAGAGGGAAGGGCAGGGGGTGGAGAGGGGAACATGGGGGCGGGAGGAACTAGATCAATGGCGGAAGGGCGAGAGAGGGAGAGAGAGAGAGAGAGAGGCAGGCCACCCTGAATCTGTAAAACGCCCCCAGGAGGCCTGCCTGACGATGGCTCAAACAGGGCCCGAAGAGGGCGAGAGAGATAGAGAGTACAATGGTTTGCACATACATAAAATACACATACGAACATATGTGTATATGCATACATACATACATACATACATGCATACATACATACATACATGCATACATGAAAACATACAGGGCAATCCGAACCAACCCCACAAGATCGGATGACAATGGACATCATCCCGTAAGGATCACTATACGGGAGCGTACCTCCTGATGGACGACTCTCCAGGAGTCGCTGAATAAGCAGGGCCTGAAACATCCTGCTGCTCTGAGCAGATAGACCGTGCAGCTGCCCGAAGGTAACTTGTTTGGGGCGTCGGGAGGCTCGTGGCTTCTGCGGTCTTGAAGATCTCCTGGGCGTCTCGAGGGTGCCTTGAACTATCTCGGATGTGTTTGGGAGCTCCCTTAGTCACCCTGGGGGCCCATGATATTGGGCAGCTCACATCATCTAAGGGCTGCCAAGGTCAGTCGAAGCCGTGACGCGCGGCCTTGGGGATCCCTTAGGCCGTACTGTGCATTGCTGGCGAGCGTTGCGATGATGCACGGTATACGGTACCAGACAGATGGCCTGGCTCACTCTTCGAATAGAGGCGGCGTCCAGCACGACGTCGCGCCATAGGTGTGCGTGCATGGCGACTCCGCCAGCTGTTTCCTGGAAGGCGCCCAGGAAGGCGCGCAAGGTCGCCACGTGGAGGACCCAGGGCAGCCTCAGTGGGAATGCCCGAGAGCCCCTAACAGCTTGGCAAAACCATGCAGGGAGTTTCTTTCGACGCCTTTTGTGGGACGGTCTTGGAGGGCGGTTGGGGGTTTCTGGGAGGTGGGGTCTCTTGGGTTGTTGTTTGGGGTCCCCTGGTGGCCTCTTGGGACTTCTTGGGCGCGTTCGGGAGCCTCCCTGGGGCTCTTGACGTCTGGGCTCGACGTGTCGACTGGAGTCAACCTTTTACCAGAGGTTTTGAAGGAGTTTGTTTGTCTAACTGAATCCCCTACCACATAGTGGAACAGGATGCTGGGCGAGAGAGGCGGAGGGAGGACCGACGAAGAGATGAGACTGAGGAATGGATGGAACGGAATCGCATAAGGGAGGCGGACAGAGGAAGGCATGAAGAAGAGACGAGGAGCAAGGGGGAGGGACAATGACGCAACGGGGAGGAGAGAGGAGGAGGAAGGAGAAGGATGCAGAACGGAAGACGCAGGAATATCACAAGCAGGAGAGGGAGGGAGGGAAAGAGAGAAAGAGAGAGAGATAAACATAAAAAAGACAGCACAAAGAGAAAGAGCAATAGAGAGAGAGAGAGAGAGAAATACACAACGACAAACGAAGGAAACGGGCAGCGAGGGAGAGGGGAGGGGACGAGATGTAATAAAACAGAACGGAGAGGGGAGGGAGGCGAGATGTAATAAAACATGAGTTTTGGGGAATCCCACCAGCCCTCTGGGCGTAGGTGGTCTAGGGGGCTTTCTCTTCCAACCCCCTTCTTCCCCATCCTTTTCGGGGGGGGGGGGGGTTATCACTGTTCCTTATTCATATGCACCCCCTCCCCCACCCGGCTGGCGTCCAACCAGGAACCATGCCGACTCCATGATGCCCACCCCCCACCATCCCTGTCAAAAACACAATACACACCGCACTCTGCCTCCACATTTGGAGCATGCGCGGCCAACCCGATGCCTCCCCCCTCCCAGTCAAAAACCAATGCAACATACACGTTGGGGCAAAATCTTTAATCATGTTCGTGAGGCCCGCGAACACTCTGTATTGGTTTTGACAGGGACGGCTGGGGTGCCAACATATTCCCTGCCGTGCGCGGGGCTACCATCCCTGAGAAAATGCAATACAGCATGCACCTTGCGGTTAAAACTGGATCATGCGCGGCCATCCCGCGATCATTGCCAACTGGTTTTTGACAGGGACGGCGGGGGTGGTGGCGCGCGGCCTGCTGTGCGCAGGCCCACCAGACACAATGATGGGTATGGTTTTCGACAAGGATGGTGGGGGCCGAAATGTTTCCTGAAGTGTGCTGTCAAGTGCGCAGGCGCACCTGACGCACCCTGCGCGTGCCCCGAACATGGCGCACCTGGCGCTGCTGGAGTGTGCGGCACACCTGGCGCAGTCGGAGCATGTGGCGCATCTGGCGCGCCAGGCGTGCCTGGCACGCTCGGGCCCCAGGGGTGCCTGGCGCACGTGGCGCCCCTGGCACGCGTGGCGCACCTCGCGCAAGCGTCGCGCACCTGGGGCCGACTCTGGTTCCCGGTAGCTGTCCATCAAAAGACGACCGCTGAACATGCGCAGGCTCGGGTGTCGCTTATGTGTTGGGAGGGCGGGTGGGAGTGAGCTAGACGGCTTGCGGGCGGGTGGTAGCTTGACCCTCCTGTACCCCCTCCCCTGGACTTGGACGGAGGTGGTCGCGGGTAGCTCGAGCGCCCAAGGTGGCCCAATACGGCTTCAAGAGGGCCTCAGCAAGTGCAAGATGGCCTCCAAGATGGCACGAGATAGCGCAAGGTCGCCCAAGATGGCTTTCAAGATGCTCCAAGACGGCCCCGAATGGCGAAACAGCTCCCCAAGGAGGCCCACCCAAGAGACCAACATCCTTCAACAACCCAAGGGAAATCACGATGTATGGTTTCCTCGCCTTTTTGTTTCCGATGACCATCCGAAGCCCCAAGATGGCTCCCAAATGGCCGAAGACGGGCCCAATAGGGGCCCAAGAGAGCCCCGAGACGGCCCCATGAGCGCACAAGAGCACCCAAAAACGCTCCAACAGCCGATTCAAAGACTCTAGAAGGACAAGGCTGACTCTGGTCCCCCTCTTTATGTATCGGCGTCTTTCCAATATGGTTCCCATAGCGCCCGCAAAGCTCCCAAGAGCGACCCGAGAGGTCTCCAAGAGGTGCCCGGACGGCTCCAAAAGGCACCCGAAGGGCCTTCGAAAGGCCCCCAAGAGAACCCCGAAGAGGCCTCAAGAGGATCACCGAAGCACCCAAGACGCTCAAAGACGGCCCTGGGCCCACCAATATGCCCCACCCACCCCCCGACGCCCCGAGAGGCCTCCAGACAGCTTCCGGGCGACAACATACGAGGAGACTCTGAGAGGCATTCAAGACGCTTCGTGCTCTTCTGTCCACCTTTTCCCCCCTCCTCACCCGTCTCCGCCCCCCCCTTCCCCCCGCCTCTCCTGCCCCTTTCCTCCCCCTCCTCCTCCTCCTCCTCCTCCTCCTTTCTCCTCCTCCTCCTCCTCCTCCTCCTCCTCCCCTCCTCCTCCTCCTCCCCCTCCCCCGCCCCCTCCCCCTCCCCCTCCTGCCCCTCCCTCCTCCTCCTCCTCCTCCTGCCTCCTCCTCCTCCTCCTCCTCCTCCTCCTCCTCCTCCTGAGCAAAACATTGCGCGCGAGTGGTCCAGCCACGTGTAACGCATTATGAAACAAACGCGCATTACAACGTGTCCTGGGCCGAACCACGCACGCGCAACATTGCATCGTTGCCGACGTGCCTGTGCCCGCCCCCCCCAGCCAGTCCCAACTCTTGACCGCACAAGCGGTCCTCTCGGGCTGAAATGGCTGGGCACGGGGCCCGACGCGAACGGGACACACGGTCTGGCACGCAATGCAACGCACAAGCGCGACACCATCTGCAGCGCGCAGCGAACCTGACTAGAACCCCAACCCCTGAAATCCGCGGGAGAACTCAACCGCGCGCGCGAGGGGGGAGGGCGGCCTCTCTCGTGCAATCTGGAGCGTAGGTTGGGGAGGGCGGCCCCTTTCAATCAACCTACGACGGGTAGAGTGCGATCCCGCGCGAGACGATCAGCAACCGCGCCGCTGGCACTGAGGCGCAGCGTGGCACGAGACACCTGGAATCCAGAACGCAGCGGATGCGCTTGCATCTTGACAAACAAGCGCGCGAGATCTTCGTCGCCGCGGTCCTCGAGAAGGCCCTGGGCACCGCGCCAAAGGATGGCGTGGGAAGACAGACAGCGGCAACAGTCCGCCTTGCCTCGAACACAGGCACCTCTCCACACAAAACCGCCGTCAGCGGAAAGGGCGCCGCCAGGCATGGTATGTCGCAAGGCAATGGGCAACGCCGCGAACTCACCTCCGTTGATGGGCGGAAGCACGGAGAGGAGGGACCCGCGCGCAATGGCAAGAAGCGCGCGCGAGGTCCGACGATCGAGCGACCGCGGGAAAAAGCAAGGGCAGCCCATCCCGCGGTCGCAAAGTCAGGCCACTTTCCATCAAACAAAGAGCCATAGATAAAACGTGTCTCCAGATAAATCCTCGGGGCCCCCTAATAACCAGAACTCGGGTGGCGCATTGGACAGCTCAGGCTTCTGAAGCTCAGGCATGGGCACCAAACGCCTCTCGGCAAGCAAGCGTGGGCGCCCAGGGAGAACTGACAGAGGCCTCGGCAAGCCCGTGGGAAAAACTTGGAGATTCCTGATCAGCGCGCCGAATGTCTGCGCGCTCGCACGCACTGTGCCCATGCAAGAGCGCGCCACTCACCTCAGATTTACGCGCGCACGCGCACGCGCGACACTATGGATGAACGTGATAGCCTTCCTACCACCGTCTGTGCATAGGCCACTGCCCCCCCCGACAAAAATTCACGATCGCACGCGCGCGCGTTGCTGGGCAGGTGCGTCAGACCTGAGAAACTTCAGAATCGGCTGAATCAGTGCACCTCTCTCGAACTCAGGGAGATCTAACTGCAGCGCAACCTGCCTGCGCTGGCACAATGCAAATGCAACAATCTCCGAATGACACTACTGCAGACAGTCGCGGAATCGACTGTGGAACTACCAGGAAATACCCATTCAGACATCAATGCAACCGTCGCTCCAATGCGCCAGAGCGTGGCCCACGCAGCAGAAAACGACCCTCGAAAAGCACGCCATGGAGACTGAAATGCACAAAGTTGCACGGCAGCGGCAGACACGGCAGAAGCAATGGAACCACGAGGCAACCACTCTTCCCGCCAACACTGCAGCAGCGCAACTTCACTGGCAACAGGGTAGCACGAAACATATGATTTAACTCAGCACTGGACGCAATCATAAGTGCTAGCGTTCTGGACCTGCCACCTGGGCGACGATCTCAAAGCTTACCAGCGATCTCGGACGGGAAAGCCCGCCGTTGTTGAAACCAAAGACTGACGTCCCCTAACTGACTGCACCTTCCTGCGCAGCACGGGCCATGCCGCCGAGCGACTTCCACTGCGGCCTGCCAAACTCGCACTCATGCGCTTATGCCTGGCAGCAACAGCACGACATCTAGCTTCAACCACTGGCTTGCCTCGAATGCGTCCAGCAGAGCACTCAACTCCAAGGTTGCACTCGGGTGCGACGCCAAGTGCGCCGATCGTCCTCCTCCCCCCCTCCTCCTCCTCCTGTTCCTCCTGTTCCTCCTCCTCTTCCTCCTCCTCTTCCTCCTCCCCCTCCTCCTCCGCTTACTCCTCCTCCCCCTCCTCCTCCCCCTCCTCCTCCTCCTCCTCCTCCTCCTTTCCCTGCCCTCCCCCCCCCCCCCTCTCACTCCCTAGCCATTCATCCCCTCCGCTCCCATAATCTCCAATCAACTCTCTCTCCCCCTCCCTTCCCTCGAGCCTCTCGTCCAGTCCCTGCCCTGCATCACCAACCCCCTCTCCCCGCTATCCCCTCTCCCCCCCCTCCCACTCTCTCGCCCCTCCCCACCTTCCCTCGCCACCACCACCCCATCCATCGCTTCTCGTCCACATTCTAACTTTTGTCCGCGGTCATTTCGTTTCTCCTCCACCTCCTCCTGCTCCTCCTCCTGCTCCCCTCCTCCTCCTCCTCCTCCTCCTCCTCTTCCTCCGGTTCCTTCTCCTTCGCCCCCCTCTTGGGGTGCGACGGTTTCTCCTTGCCCGCGTTGCTTTGCCTGCTCCCCCGCGCCCTTGATCACTGCAACTCGCCTGGGCATCGGTTTTGGACGGGCTGGCGGGGTTGCGCGAAGCGTCAAGAGTTCAAGTTTTGTCCACGTTGCCTGTAGAGCCCCCCCAAGGGCACCCAAGGTCGCCCAAGAGGCCTCCAAGAGACCCCGAGAGCTCCATGGATGCCATCGGGGGGGGCATATTCATTGCAACAGCCACGGACAATTTGCAATTTTGGCGCTCTCTCGCTTCCGCCCCCGATGCGCTTCCGAGGGTTGCGCGTGCCCGCTGGAGCCTCTCGGGGCGCTTCCTGGGGGCGTATTGGACCTCTCCTTGGGGCCCCTTGAAAGCTCTTGAATGCCTCTTCGGATCCTCTTCGGCGCTGAATGCGTCGGGGGCGGCTCCTAGGAGATCGTTGGGATCCGCTCGGGGCGCATTGAGGGCCTCGGTGGTGCCCCTTCGGGCGTCATGAAGGGCCTCTCGCGGTCACTTCGCGCCGCTCGGGACGCCTCTCGGGGGGGTCCTGGAGCTCTCTTGGGGGGTCCAACGAGCCTCCGAAGCGTGTCGGAGGCGTCAGTGCGAAGGAGAAAATCGCCCCAATGGCTGCGGCACCTCAAGCGCCTACCCGGAGCTCTCGGGGGGCTCTTGGAAGCCTTTCGGGGCGATCTTGAAAGCTCTTGGGGCCTTCCAGATCCGCCGGGGGGCCGTCTTGGACAACCTCGGGCGGGGCGACGTCTGGGTCTGTCCCCCAGACCCATTTTTTAAAGGCCTTGCCGGTGCCCCACTTGGAACGCCTGGCGCGCCGGTGCAACCGAGATGGTTTGAACCAACACACGAACTGGCGGAGCGAACCCCCCCTCACAATCTCTCTCAGTTCCTTACCAAGGGTTATGTAGAATGCACTGCTACACTCCTCCTCGGCCAGGCGCCCTCGCGCCGCCGCCGAACAGCAGGCATTGAAACGCAAGCAGGCGCCCTCGCGCCTTCACGTCTTTCCTCGGCCGAACCTCCGGCCCAAGTCGTAACTAAACCGCTGCCCTCAGGGACAGCTCACTTCTACCCTCTTGAATCACAAACCCGCACTTGTCCATGAAGAAATCGATCTTGTCGCCGCTCAAGTGCTTCGTCATCAGGTCGGCAGTATTGAGCTCGCCTGGAACCTTATTCAACGTCGCAAGCTTCTCGTGGCAGATAGCTTAAACCCATAGAGACTGTGTATGTAAGCGCCGCACCTTCCCGGCACCAAGCCTGAGCGCCATGCCGCGCCCGGCTGTCGCATCCGTCTCGATGACTAGGCCTTTCGTCATGCCGTAGTCCTTGCACATGCTTTGAGCGCCAAGTCCCACGCTCGCCCCTCGAACAATCGCATAAAGCTCCGACCCGCCACTCGACAAGGCAATCGCAGACTGAGTGCTGGCGGTCGCCTTGAGCAGATGAACTCCATGATAAAGTGCAACTCCAGTAGTGCTCCTCCTTGTCAGCACGCAACCCGCATGGTCTGAGTCGCAGGCTACCGTGTTCTCGTCCGGCTCGTCCTGCTGGATGAACCGCTGTACTATTCTCGGCCAGCGTAGCAAGTAGCGTCCGATCCTCTTCACCATCTCCATGGCCACCTCGGTCGGCTTGCTCATCCACCTGGCCGCTTCCTTCGCCGCGTAGAGCAGGTCGATCCTGTCCATCGCGAGGTAGTTGATGCGCATGCAGACGCTCCTGTATAGCGCCGCCTCTGCAGTACCAAGCGAAGGAGATTCAAGCAGCTCCTCCGCCGTCCTCTTGATGCCTGGCGATGTCACCGCCCTGCTGCCCTTGTCGAGTCCGAGCTTCAGCTGGCTCGTGACGATCTCGACGTGACGGGCGTCAGCTTCCCACTCCAAACACGGAACGCCGGCCTCGGTCTTGTTGAGCCTGGCGATCCTGTCGAGCAGCGCGATCTCCCGCAGGTCGCCGTCATCCCAACCAAGAACTCCTCGAACCTTCACAAGCAATCGCTTGGATAGCTCGGTCTTGAACCACTCCAGAGCGTCATCATCGCCCTCGCTCACGAAGTCGCCCCCGCGGTAGAACAACAATGCGTTCCTCTCGTCGTGCCTGCACAGGCACGGGCAGAATACGCCGACCTTGAAACCCATCTGTCGCAGCACCTCCATCACCTTGTCAGCGAAGTTGGCCGCTGCGTCCCTCGTACCGTACATGATCTTGAGCAGCAGCGCGCAATATCCTTCTCGGTGCCGTTCAGGAGGTAGCTGAACAAACACTCGTCGCCGAGCGGGACTGTGGAAGTGCGCCCTACTGATATCGATGAACATCAACTTGCGCCTCCGGCAGTCGCCCCGCTTTCGGCTCATCATCCTGCTGAATAGCATTTTGACACCCTCCTGCGGCGGGGTCGCCGAGAACACATCATCCCGGAAGATCCCAGCCCTCTGCTGCGCGCTCTTCAGCTCCTTTGCAACCAGCCTGCACCGTATCTCCGGGCGCTCCGTATCGCCCTTGTTGACGTCTACCCACTTGTCTGGGATGGGCCTCGCCCTGGTCTCCTCCCAACAGAGAGACTCCGGGACCTCCTGGAGCACCTCCATGTCGTCCATGTACTTGATCTCCTCCTCCCTGCCGGCCCGCGCCATCTTCGCGTCCAGCAGCTGGCCCGAGATATTGTCACGGAACTCCTCGTACTCCTCCATGTCCCAATTCACGGCGTCCTCCTCGCAGGTGACGCCCACGGTGAACGCGCTCAAGCCACCGTTGACCCTCAGCTGCAGGCGGGTAGTTCTGCGCCGGTCGCGTCCTCGCACTGCCAACCAGCGGTGCATGAGCATGCCGCTGGCTCCTGGGCAGACTCTCGTTCTCGCACCGACGGGATACTTCAGCCAAAATACAGGGTGAGTTGCTCAGCCAGCCGGTGGGCTTGAGGACCAGCCCCATCTCACCATCGTAGTCGACCGTCTACTGGCCAAAGCAGCATTGGTGCCCCGTCACGCGTGAGACACCCTCCATCTCCATCAGCTCGACCATGAAGTCTAGCTTCCAACTCCAAACTTGATCAGGATGTTCGTGCAGGAAGTAGCGTCCTTCTTGCACTTGCTTCTTGTACTACCTCACGCAGAATCGAAGGTGCCTGATACCCTCGACGACCTTCCGCTCGTACCCCTCCGGGTCGCGGTTCTTGTTCAGGTTCATGATGGCGCTGAACGCTCTGCACATCGGCGGCCCAATCAGGACGTACGGCCTCTCATGGTCGATGATCTTCTCGCACAACCTGTCGGTCGGGATCCGACAGATCCCACTGCACTCCGTTCTCGTCCCTCAAGCACAGGTCGAACGCGTGCCCCGGGTTGAGGCCAAACGACTCCGCCCTGCTGGTGAACTTGCCCGGCCCGAACAGCTCCGACACGTGCGCGCCGAAGAAGCCCAGATCCTTCACGAGGTCCTCGACCTCCCCCTGCAGATTGGCGTCCATGGTCTGCCCCACGCCTTGCGGCCCTTGGCTATCAGCTAGCCGCTTCAAGGTCGTCCTCGAGCTCTCGTACATCGCCTCCTGCGGTCCTGGGGTCACCTGGGTCTCGGCCTGCCTCTTCGCGCCCGAGCCTGAGCCCCTGGTGGAGATCTCTCCTCCGAGCGCAGCGTGGACCAGCGCGCTCGATACTGAAATATATTGACCATGCTTAGCAGGTTGAGCTTGCCCAGCTGCCGTCCCTGCTGTGGCCGGTCTAGCAGCCGAGGATGGCGCACTGCCGCTGCCTCCTCCGGTTGCCTCCTCCACGTCGACCGCCTGCTTCTCAGCCGGTCTCTTGATTCCTTGCCGTTCCTCGGCCATCCTTACTCGCTTCCTCATCTCGAAGTCATCCTCCATGAGCTTCGTGATCCTTGCCCTGCAGGCCTCACTGTGGCTGCGAGCTGGGAAGCCCAGGGCGTAGCTCTCATCCGATGCACCCCTCGGTCTTCCCGAACTTCTTGATCTCCACCTCGTTGCGGACGTGCACTCGCCTCGGTTCAGGAACTCCTCCTGCACCCGTCCCCGGCCGCAGTGCCCGCGGCTCAACTGGTAGAGGCGCCTCGTCGGACGCCTTCGCGATCGGGAATCGCGCCGCCGGCGCGTCCTCCCCGTCCTTGGTCACACCTGGCACTGGCCGCCATGGTGTACCCTGCAGCTTCTTCAGCAGCTCGCCATTGTAGCGGTCGTCTCCGGCCTTCCGCTTGACGGCACTGGCCCTGACCACCCCCGACTCCAAGCCGATGTGCAGCCCCTGGCTCTTCAGCTGCACGCCCAGGTAGATGCCTGTCAACCACTTGGCGTCCAGCTTGTTCTTGTGGCCCATGTTCCTGTCCGCCGGCAGGTAGTGCACCGTCTCAGCGAACGGCGGGAGCTCCTTGCGGCACCTCTTCCCGCGGATCCTCTCGTACGCCGTGCGTCCGTCCGCCCCGACGTCGAACAGGCTGATCGCCACGCCTGCGTAGTTGATGAGCCGCGGCACGATTGCATGGCCGTGGCCGATCTTGATCCCACACTGGCGCTCCACCGCCAGCTTCAGGGTCCGCGCGATGCCGCTCACGGACTGCGCCGCCCGCTCGATCGCGCCGTTAGCCTGGTGCTCCTCCACCGGGCTCTCATCCTTCACGATCTTGAAGGTTTCACCCAGCGCCTCGATGACCCTGCTCTCCAGGTCCAGGATCGAGGGCTCCTGGTCACTCTTGAAGATGAAGTGCTTCACCCCCGTGTACTCGATGGCCTCCACCACCCACTTGATAATCCAGGCATCCTTCGTGCCCTTATTCGTCACGGCGATCGACACCGTCCATCGCCCCTTGTGCTCACGCATCACCAGCGTGGGCTCTGCTCGCTCGTCGTCTCCACCGAAGAACGTGTAGTCAATGGAGATCGTGTTGACTAGATGCTCTCGCTCAGCGCCCAGTCGTCGGTGGTCAGCATTGCGGCCGCGTCCTCCCACGCAGTCTCCGCACCGTGCCCTGAACTGCACGTGCCCTGCCGCCTCGTGCATCTCCCGCTCGACCGTCGTCGGCTCGAACGGCCGCGGCACCACCGTGACCGGTGGGTCGCCCATGTCGTCGTCCTCCTCGTCCTCCAGAGTGGGCTCCGCGGGTTCCGCCGCCGCCGGCGCTGCCGCTGAGCTCCCACCTTCTCGCCGAGGAGGGCCCTCGGTGTTCGGTCTCACGGCTGAGCCCGCCGACTGTCCCCCGACATCGCGCTGATGTCTGGGGCGTTCCTCTCCTGGCCACTGACCCTCTTCAGCTTGAGGGCGTAGACTCCACGTCTGAGGTGGATCGGCAGCCCCCTGCCGGTCGCGAGGTGCTTCAGGTGGCACTCCTTCGGCCCAAAGTAAACCTCGTGGCCCTTCTCCACGAGCTTCGACACCGCCAGCAGCATTCGGTGCGCTCCTGTCGACGTGCACCTGAGTCGCCGTGTGCTGCCGTCCTCCGCCATGACCTCGATGACCTTCTCGCCTTCGCCCCGTGCCAACTGTCCGTTGGCCGCTCGGTAACTCGTGCCCATCTCGCTGGACACTGTCGGCCTCGCCCGCACGTCCGCGAACCAGGTGTTCGGGACAACGCTCTCCGCCGCCCCGGAATCCACTGCTGCATAGAAGTATTCTTCCGTCGCATCGTCCACCGCATTCAGCTCTAGGGTGCGCAGGTCCAGCCCGCCGAGGTTGCCAGGCTGCTCGGTCTCCGGTTCCTGCTTGTCGTTCGCCCCCAGGCTGTTGGCGCCACGTTGTCCTGTTTGCTGTCCACGATTCGTGGGGCAGTCCTGCCGCTTGTGCCCCCAGCCCCAGCGCTGCGAGCAGTAGCCTTGGAATCCTTGCTGTTGTTGCTGGTGCTGGCCTTGCTGTCCACCTGGTCGCTGCCGAGGCGGGCAGGGCGAAGACGGCTTGCCCTTGGTCTTCTCCTTGCCCTTGCTCTTGCCCTTGCCGCCCTTGCTGTCGCCCTTGTCCTTGCCCTTCGGGCTCTGGGTGCCCTTGTGCGCACCTCCGCCTGGCATCCAGCAGTCGACCTTCTTGTGGCCCTTTTTGCCGCAGCTGTTGCAGGTGATGTCCTTCTGGTTGAGGCTGCCGACGTCCATGGGGGTCGCATGGTCGTTCACCTTCGACTCCAAGTAGCTCTGGATCTCCTCGCGCACACTCACGTACGTCTTGAGCTTGTTCGCGTTGAGCACCATGTGGTCCTTGAGAGCGCCCTTTGTCATGCTCACGAGCACCTGCGCTTTGATGTCCTCCTGCATCGCATGGCCGGCCCGCCTCTCGCAAACGCGGACCCGCTCTTCCCACTTGGCCATGTGGCTGTTCAGCTGCGGGGCGTCGACCGCCCCCGGTTGAATTAGCGAACCCAGGATGTTGCGCTTCCTGCCAGCTCCATGTGGGTCGAACCTCCTCGCTATCACACGCCAAGCTTCGAAGCCGTCGTTGTCCTTCGTCGCCTGCGCTAGATCCAGAGCTTCGCCATCGCAGAGCTGAGCCGACACCGTGTACAGCTGCCGGCCGATGGTCTTCATATCGGCGTCCTCGTGCTCTAAGGTGAAGATCTCCCCGATCTCGTCTAAGTTCTCTCTCGTGAGCGGCTCCTCCTGATCTTGGACGTAGTTCAGGGCCTCCTTGATGCCCGTCGTCGCACTCTCCAGGAAATTGGTCAACTTGAAAGCCCAGCCGCCCCACGCCTTCATGTCGCTGTTGAAGACCGTCGGCTTGCCAATACCCTTGACGTCTACCAACTGCACCTTCCTCTTGGTCGTTTCCTTCTCCAGGATGATCGTCTGCTGCAACTTGGTCATTGCCTCGAGGTCCTGCACTCGTTGGGCCTGGACCGTGTTCATCAGGTCCCTCTGCCTCGTCAACTCTGTCATGAGGTCTCGCGCTTGTGCTGTCAACTGCTGCAGCTGCTCTTCTGGCGTGCTCATTGTCTCGACGGTGTAAGACGCAGTCGAAGCCTCTCACGCAGCTCCTTGGCACAGACTCTCTGAAGTAGTTGCCCAACGTGGCCCCAGTAGCGATGAAGCCGTCTGATTCTCCAGAACTGCTCGCAAACTCTCCACCACTGTTCGCGCGCAGACCAGTCGCGCCTGCTGCGCCGAACCACGCGCCAATCAGCTTTCTCAGAAAGCTCGCCGTCGCTATCGGGGCGCCCCGCGCCCGAGGATGTGGAAAGGTTGCCGCTGGATCGCAGCGAACAGCTCCGCTACCATGACTAGATGGTTTTAAACCAACACGACTGCGGAGCGAACCCGCCCCTCACAATCTCTCTCAGTTCCTTGCCAAGGGCCATGTAGAATGCACTGCTGCAGCCGGGATCTCGCCAGAAATGGTAGCGGAGTTGGCGGGGCCCCGGGGCGGCATTTATCTTGGATCTCTCTCTCTCTCTCTCTCTCTCTCTCTCTCTCATTATCTCTCATTCTCTCTCTCTCTCTCTATATATATATATGTGTTATTTATTTCTTGTTTTGTTTCTCTCTCTCTCTCTCTCTCTCTCGCATTCTAAATATCATTATTATGATCGTTGTGACTAGCATTAGGGCTAGCACTATCACCGCCATCATCATTATCACTATAAGTTTACATCTCTCTATCATATGCATATAAGCTTATACATATACACACAAGACTGCATTGGCGCTGCGCGCCATGCACCCTGGTCTTGTAGAGTTTCGCAGGTTAGCGGAGTGCGTGCGGGCGTACATTCACACGCACATGCTATGGAAACATATTGCATCTGTACATATGACTATACGAATGTATGGACATGTACCTGTATATACCAATGGAATGTATAACTATGTGTGCGCGTGCACATGCGTATCTCAGCCGGTACTGGCCTGACCAGCTGCCCCGGGCATCTCGCAACTCAAAAGTGCGCGGGTCTCAGGCGAAAGAGGCCAGACTACCATGGCCTTTCAAGTTGAGCAAACAGGCGGGATGACATGATATGTACATATGTACTCATCATCGTCCTCGTCCTTTTTTCCCCTCATCATCATCCTCATCCTCCTCCGCCTCATTCCCATCAGCCTCATCATCATCAGCGCCAGCATCAGCATCATCATCACCACCACCACCACCATCGTCATCATCGTCACCGCGATCATCATCAGTAGCGCCATCTTCATCAAAATCGTCGTCATCGTCATCCTCAGCATCCTCATTCTCATCATAATCACCCACATCCCGTACACATTTAAACCTCATTAGCAGCAGCGTCGTCGTCGCCGTGATATCAGCATCGTCATCATTACCACCGCCACCATCGCCAGAATGAGCATGGTTATACTCGCAAGATTCTTGCCATCGCCATTGCAATCATCGTCATCATCCAACCGTCGTCATCGTCAACGCAAACATCATTACGGCGGAAGGACTCCGCAACACAGAAATGGGAAGGAGAGGGAAACTGGTTCAGCTAGAATCTTGACGGGGCGGGGAAGAGGAACATGGAGAGGATCAGGAGGAGGAGGGGGAGGAGGAGGAAGAGGAGGAGCAGAAGGAAAGAAAAATACGAGGAGGAGGAGGCTGAGAACAGGAGGAGGAGCAGAGAGTATACAGAGAAGGAAGAGGAACAGGAGGATAACGGGGAAGAGAAAAAAGGAAACGGGGAGAAGAAGGATGGAGGAAAACAAATGTTGGAAGGCTTCTGGGGACACCGTTGGAGCTCAGTGTTGGGAGCCCTGGTGTTATGCAGCGTTTTGGGGGCTCTTGGAGTGTCCTTGGGGCCCTTGTGGATCTAGGGCCCTGTTCGGGTTCTCTTGCGTCGTCTCGGGGCCCTTTTGGGCCGTCTTGGGGCGTCTTGGAGGCCTTTTGCCGTCGTGGGGCTCTCCTGGCGGCGTCTTGGGGCCCTCTTGGGCGCCTCTTTGGCCGCTTTTGGGGCTCTCTCGGGCCCGTTTTGGAACCCTCTTGGGCTGTCGTGGGGCTCTCTTGGATCGTTGTCGGGCTCTTTGGGGGGCCTCTTGGGCTATCTTGGGGCGATATTTGGAGCCTCTTGGGCCGGTTCGGGCTGCTGTTGGCCGGTAAAAGGGGGAACCAGAAAAACTTTTGAAAACCATGCGAAATCAATGACATTTCCCTCTTGCGGACCTCTTGGGAAGGAACGTCTCGGGGAAGGCCGAGACTCGTTTGGAGGGTGGGTGGGTGGGCTCCGTCCGGGGTCCCCAGCCCTACAAAAGTAATAGAAGTATATGAATAGGAATAAACACACACACACACACACACACACGCACACACATACACACACATATATACATATATATATATATATGTATATATACATATGTATATATATACATATATATACATATATATATATATATAATGCAACGCCCCTCACTTGGGTGAAAACCAATTGGGCCGAGTTCATGTGCGGGGGCGTCACGCTGTCACTTTGTTGGTTTGGTTTTGTCGTTGTACTGTTCCCTTTTTGTGTGCTACGTGGTTCACGAATCTTTATGCGTGCCTGATTGTTGCCAAGCAGACACGAGATGAATAGTCATACACAACGTATGAATCATGAAAAAAATACTGGTTACTTAGACTTTACAGCCTCGCCGCTCCGGTAAGATTTGTTGCGGGTTGCATACGCGCGAGACCTATAGGATGCGCGCATGGCGTTGTCGGGGTGTTCATTGTCGACGGGAAGTGAACGGACAACAAAATCAAGCCACGCATGATTACAAGACGTACTATCGTTTTCAGGGATTACGTTGTCTCGCCGCGCAGCAAGACTTGGCGCACTCTGCGCATGTGCGCGACTGGTACGGAACGTCTAGGGTATCCTAAGCCCTCCAGGGGCGTCCCAAGCGTTCTTGGACTGTCTGGATCGTTCAGGATACGCCCGGAGCGTCCTGGGACCTCCTGAGGTCTCGTGCGAATTCGTGGGGCATCCTGGGACGTCCTGGAGCGTCTTAGACCTCCTTGGGATTCCCAAAGCCTCCTGGGGCGTCCTGAAATATCCTGGAGCTCCCCGGGGCCTCCTGAAGCCTCCTGGAGCCTCCCGGCGGCTCTCTAAGAAGCCACGCGGGGGGCCTCATAATTGAGGACAGCTTCGCGGATGGGAGCCTTCACGTTGGGAAAGATTGAAAGAGGGCGCGGCTGGCGTTGGAAAAAGACGTTGGACGTTGAAGCCAAAAACCGAATTTGCGGTCTCCCCGCTGGAACCCCGGCCCTTCATAGCACGGCGCGAGTTGCCCCCTTCCCCGCTGCCCCGCCGGCCCCCGCCCGGGAGCTCTCGGCGGCGACCGAGGGCGTGGGGCGGGGGCGCGCGGGTTGGCAGGGTGGCTGGTTGGGCTGGGTGGCGGGGTGGCTGGTTGGGCCGGTTTGGTTGGGTGGGCCGCTTGGTTGGGCGGGCTGGGCAATTGGTTTCGACGTGGTAGCGCGCCCCCTGGCACCCCGCCCTGCGCGGGCGGCGCGGGGGGGGGGGCGCCGCAAACCAACGAAAACAATGCAGCCCGCCAACTCGCACGGACAGCGCGGAGAGTTCACCCCCAGACAAAACACATCAACGAAACTAAAGCCCCGACTGGTTTTCGAAAGGGGAACCTGGGACAACCAGAAATTGTGTTACATTTTGCGAAAAATATTACTCAAAAGCCAGTCGGGCGCCGAAGTCTGACAGATCTTAGCAGCGGGGCGCGCAATCTTGAGCCTCTTCGGCGCGATGGCAGACGCGTCCAAGGCGCGTTTCTGCGCCGGCGGCGCTGGCTTGTCATCTGCGCGCGCGCCGCCGTGGTCGAACGCGCCCTTCCAGCCCTTCCACTTCTTAAATGGGCGGCGATATGCCGGATATCCTCGGGCAGGCTCGGTGTTTGTAACAATTCGCGCAAATCTCGACATGGGAAAGAGCGTGCTCTACCGCTGCTGGCGGAAAACCGAGGGGGGGTCGCCGGGGTTCCTATAAACCGCCCCCCCACCCCTGCCCGCCCACCCCACCCCCCGCCCCTCGAAAACCCGACGGGGCCACTGCCGGTTCGAACCCCCCCCTCGAAAACCGCGGGGGGCGCTGCGCTGCCGGCTCGACCCGCGCCCCCCCCCCCCCCACGCCCATCGAAAACCGAGGGGGGGGCACTCGCTGCCAGTTCGACCCCCCCCCCCGTCGCCGCCGGCAAATGACGGCCGCCCCTCGGGACAATTGGAGAATGGCGGGGATGTTGGGGCGGCGGTGGGAACGGCGGTGGCAAGGGCAGTGGCGCGGGGGCTGCGGGGCAGTGGTGCGGACAGTGGTGGGGGCGGTGGTTGCGTGGGCAGTGGTGAGGGGACAGCGGGGCACTGGTGGGGGCGGTAGTGGTGGGGACAGTGGTCAAGGCGGCGGTGAGGACAGCGGTGGGACAGTAGCATCGTGGGGAAAGTGGCGGGGACAGCGGGGGCAGTGGGACAGTGGTGCGGGGGCAGTGGGGACGGTGGAACAGCGCAGTGGGACTGCGGCGGGGACAGCCCAGAGGTCCTCCGGAACCGGAGTTTGGTTCCCGAGCAAACTTCCGAACCGGAACATTTTGGGCAACAGCGAAAGCTCCGGAACCATCATCGCATCCCGGAACCATCTTACTTGAGACCACACACATGTATATATATATATATATATATATGCATATATAAATAAATATGTATGTATATATATATACACATACATATACTTCAGATGCGTTTATGTATATATACAAACGCAAATACATATGCACACATGTAGATTCATAGTTCAAAGCGTATATGCATGTGTATATATATGTGTGCATAGACAAACGGCGACAGTAATGTGTAATAGTTAGGTGTGCATATATATATATATACATACATGCATGTGTATACATGTATATCAGAGCACCATACCCAGGCCAGCCACAACTGGGGGTGCTGCGGTGTTTACGCCCTGGGGGGGGGCCCATCGATTTCGACACCCCTCTCGAGAGATCGTCGATGCGATGGGTTCGTCCACGGGGGCATAAGGGCCACAGCTCCCCCAGTTATGGCTGGTCGGATACCTGTCCGTTTTTCAAATCGGCAGCGCAACGAAGTCAGTTGCGCGAATCCGCCTGCATGCAAATGCTGGGCTCGAGCGCCCATGCCCAGGCCACGCGGCCACGCTGGCCGCGACAAAACATGGGGGGGGGGGAGGGCGATGACGGGGACAGGGATGGGGAGGGGGGGGAGGGGCGGAGGAGGAGGAAAAGCAGCAAGCCAAGGCGGGCTGGTTACTTATGCTGCCCCCTCAATCCCACGCAGCCCCGGTCTTCGCCCTCCAGCGATTTAACAGCAAAATGCCAATCCAATGGCAGAAGCTGGAGGAGAAAGGTCCGCAGGGCCCGAGGCTCTCTCCCAGAGAGGAGGAGACCGAGGAGGAAGGACAGGAATAAAGAAGGAAGGAAAAGGAGGAGTAACTGGAGGAGATGGGAAGGAGGAGTAAGGAAGAAACGGGGGAGGGCGAGAGAAGGCGCAATGGAGGAGACACACACACACGGAAAGGAAGGAAGGAGGGAGGAGGACGGAGGAGACCGGAGGGTATGAGGAGATGAAGGAAGGAAGGAAGCGTGGAGGAGGAAGAGGAGAGAGGGAGGATAAAAAAAATAAAGAAAAAAAAGAAAAAAAATACAAAAGGGTGGCCGATGAAGATGGCAAGATTATGAATGAATATGCTGATGACGACGGATGAGGGTGTGCTGCTGATGCTGATGGTGATGCGGCTGATGATGCGATGTGAATGAAATGATGCCTGAAGATGCTGATGATGATGTTGATTACCATCATCATCGTGATGAAGCTGATGCTGGCGCTGGTGCCGACGCTGGTGCTGATGCTGGGGCGCCCCCAACGCCCCACCCCAAATGCACGGATATCCTGAATCTCCCACCGCAACAACCCACAACACGCCTTTGGTTGAAAGCCGGAAGCACCGTACTCGTTCTGGAAATAAACATATTCCTTCGACTCCTCCTCCTCCTCCTCCTCCTCCTCCTCCTCCTCCTCCTCCTCATTGGCTTTCTCCTTCCCCGTCCGATTGCCTCGCCCCTTCCCCCCCCTCCCCCCCCTTCGCCTTCCTCGTTCGCGACTGCCTGCTCATCCTTTACTTCTCCTCCTCTTCCTCCTCCCCCCTCTCCGCTTCCCCCTCCCCCTCGCCCCCCCCCCTTCCATCCGCCTCCCCCTTCTCCTCCTCTCTCCTCTCCTCCTCTTCCTCCTCCTCATCGTCGCCATCATCATCAACCTCGTGCTGGCCACGGTGATCGAGCGCAGCACAATGGTATAATGAGGGGGGGGGGCGGCGCAGGAGGAGGGGGAGGAACAGAAGGAGGAGTGCGATGCTAAAAAGAGCAGGCTCACGTCATGCTACAGCCGCGAGCGTTCGGAGGGGCCGACTGCCCCAGCGAGCAGTTCTACAGTCGGGCCGCTGACAGGAGGGACGCTAACTAAGGAACGACGCCCCTTCTTGGCCCTGCAAGCGCCTCCATGCCCCAGGAGGGCAAGAGGAACAGCACTGGAGGAACCTAAGGAACATCGAGCCCCTTCCGATTCCAACCTGCTCCTTATTTCAGCATCTTGACTGCAGTCGGCCTCCCATGCGCGCGTGCTGACGCGCGAGCTGAAACGTGCTCGACTCTCTGCAGTGACAAGGCTCGGCCTAAACGGTGTGCTCCGATTTCGCCGTGCATTCGTTGTCTCTCGATTCCCCCACCCCCCCCCCCCCCCCCCCGCGCACGCACGCACTAACGCACCTCGCACACACGCAACACACGCACACACACACACACACACACACACACTACGACAGCACCACACACACACACACACACACACACACACACACACACACACACACACACGCGCACACACACACACACACACACACACACACACCACCACCACACCCTTGTTTCAAAACGAAATCGAAACGGAAATTGCCGCGAAATCGCCACACCACCGTTTAGACCGAGACTTGGGCAACGCACCTCGAGGGCGCGCGGCGGGCACGGGAACGGTCGCTGGAACGGGCTCTTGCCCGAGAGCAGCAAGGAGCTTCGGAGGGCTGGGAGATTGGCTAGGTCAATATGTTGTGGGAGGGTGAACGGGGGGAGAGGGGGCACTCGTAGACAAAAACAAACGACACCACCCCGCGCACGGCCTCCCCCCGTAGCGAATACCACGCAAACACTCGCGCCATATATCCTGGTATAGGCTAAGTCCCTCAAGGGACTTAGCCTTTATGCGCCTGGGACGTTAATTAACGCCTGTAACGCGGAGGGGGGTGGGGGTGGGTCGTTTGTTTTCTGGCCCAGTTCGGCGGGCCCGAGCCCTCTCCGACGCAGCGCAGCCATCGCATCTCCTCATGCTTTCTTCCTCAGCCTGGATCGCGGATCCTCATGCTTTTCCCCAGCCTTGATCACAGATCCTCATGCTTTTCCTCAGCCTGGTCAAGCGCACGGGTCTGCGAAGGAGGGGCTTCCAAACAACCCAGAGAAGGTGCAACCGAACACTAGGAGAAGAGGCATGGGGGCGGTCACAGTGAAGGTGCGATCGCGCGCGATGATCTTCGCGATGAATTGCAATGATCTCCAATGAACTGCGATGAGCTCCAATGGAACGAATGTCGACTGAGGAGTGCGCGAGGCAGACGGTGTAGGCAAGGAGGAAGTGCGATGACGCTCATATAGGGGGGATGCGGTAAAAGCTGACATGGGGAAGACACATGCCGTTAGAATTGCCCCCCTCCTCAACGATCATGTGGACGCCAGACTCAGACAGGACAAAAAAGGGGAAGATAAACACATTGATGGGATACGCGTTGTAAAAATGGTGGCGGGGAAGGGACGGGCGATGGTGATTTGCGGGTGGGAGGGGCTGTTGGGCGAGGGGCTCTGGTGAGCAGGCAGCGGGGGAACATGGCAATAATGCGATTGCGGGCGTTGTTCTTGGCGAGGGCGAGCACTGAAACGACAATTATTTTAGGCTTCCTAGATGGGGCCCGAGTAGATGGGGTCGGAGGATCGCGCCGCATCGCCGATGCACTAACGATGCGGCTCGATGCGAGTCCGTGATTCCCCGCGCCAGCGCCGCCGATGCATCGCCGACGTCGCCTATGCATCGCCGATGCATATGCAATGCATATTGGCGACGCGGCGCTGTCCTTCGACCCCATCTATTCGATCGGGCTCCATCTAGGGGGCTTCCAAATGGAGCGGAGAACTGCCTTGCCGTATTCGTGGAGCGTGCGGTTGTTGGATGACGCTGCCCTTTTCTTGGCCCTCATCCTCCTCCTCGCAAGCTTCTCGGCAGCTGCGTCCTTCTCCAAGAGTGCTGCCATCCTCGACCTCTTCCTCATGATCTGGCCATCGCTCATCAAAAAGTTAATTCTGTCCATGAATATAGCCTTCTGCTGCGCGGTCTTCCACGCGTTCCACAGGGTCTCGCAGTATCCCCTCGGATAATGCTCTGTGGAACTCAGCTCCTCCACGAAGAGAGGCGGGGGGGGAGATGATGGGCTCTTGCGCAGTGGGGTAGGGGGCCGAGCAGTAGTGTGACCAGAACCCCGAGGATCGCATAACAAATCGCAATTTGCGTTCTGCGCGCGCACGCGCGCAGATACTGGCGCGCACGTGCTGGATCCGAGTGCTGCCTACATCATCGCCTCGCGATGCTAGGGGGTCAGAGTGACCCCCTCCTCCCCATGGTGTCGTCACCAGACCCGACGCTTCCCCTATGTTGTGCTTGCCGCACTGCCCTTGAACGCCCCACTGCAATTTCTCATGGCTCCTCCGTCTCGTTCTCCTCGTCTCCCCCTTCCTCCGTCTCGCTCTCTTCGGCATCGTTTCTCCGCGCCCTCTGCTCCCCCCTCTCTCTGTCTCCCAGGAATGGTTCCAAGGTGGGAATGGGAGCGATGGCGGAGGTAGGTCGGGGGTGCGGGTGGGCACCCCTCTGCCCCCCCGTTCCTCTCTATTCATCCCTGCCCCGCAAGAGAAACGACGCCTGCCCTTGCCGCCGACGACCCACCCTCGAATCTCCGCGTGGAACCGATCCCTGCCCGACTTCTTGGAGCTGCATATCGGGCGTTTCTTCGCCAGCATGTTGTGAACAGTGGAAGGTAAAGTAGTGATGAGGTTGCACGCTTTCGGGATGAGCGGCCTGGGCTGGAACGCGCCCATGTATGTGAGAATCGTAGACGCACCCAGCAGCGCCATCACAGTCTGCATGGTCGGGTGTTCGTCCATCCTGCTCTGAAGCGGTTTCTCCATCAATATCCACGCGCGCCTCACGTGCGCCAGAGTCGCAAGATAAGCAGCAAACTGGAGCTGGACGTTCGCGGACGCGACCTTCGGGCAATCCTCAGCCGCCCACTTTTACATTTAATGGCATGTGCCATGCGTTAGCCCGTCGCCCTCCGCATCGCCATCATCATGACCAGCATGCGCAGCATCACCATCACCACCATGGCCACGAATGCCACTAGCATCATCAGTAGCAACACCAACGTCTTCAACACCATCATCAGCACCACCGCCACCACCACCACCATCACCACCATCATCATCCTCAGCATCATCATCACCACCAACACCTTCGCCATGACAATCATCATCAGTGGCATCACCATCGGTATCGGCATCATCATCATCATTACCATCACTATCATCATCATATTCATCACCACCATCATCAGCAGCAGCATCATCATCACCGCCATCATCGTTGACATCGTCATCACCATCATCATCTCCACCACCACCACCACCATCACCACCTTCACCAGCACCGCCATCATCCATCCCTTGCTCGCCGATGACGCGCCCGTCCCGTTTATCATGTCTGCCGTGCTAGTCATCCCTTCATCGGGCCCCGAATCGAACGCACCCCCAATTGCTACGCAGCGGCTTGCAATCATCAGTGCTGCGCGCCGTCCATGGTTCCCTGTGCGTTGTGCCCATCCTCCTCCCTGTCCTTTTCCACCCCTGCTCCTTCTCTGATGTTTGTTCAACGGTTATCATTTTATCTTCCACCCCTACCATGATTCCGTCCCGCCTCCTTCCCCTCATCCTACCTGGCGCGCGCCGTCGTCTGGGCGCACCCTCTGCTGCGTTGCTCGCATGCTCTGCCCCGTCGCTCCTCATCGCCGAAAATATTGCGCACGTCCCGCTTGTGCCCCGTGGCGTTGATGAAGCGAAGCCAGCTGCGGCACTCCAACTGCGGGGGGTCGGCGGGGCGACTGGGATGCCAGATGGGCGCGGAAGAGTTGCGCGGCGAGGAGGGGGAAAAGGTCGAGGTGGAGGGGCGCGTTGGAGGAGGACGCGGGGGAAGCGGACGAGGGGGAGGAGGAGGAGGAGGAGGGGGAGGAGGAGGATGGGGATGAGGAAGGGCAGGGCAGAGGAGGAGAAGGAGGACGTACCAACCAACAGAAACAACTTCCTCCTCTCTGCTCACCCCGCTTGCTTGGACAACGTCAGCCCACTCCAATATCCCGCTGGCAAAACGCTCCCGACTGCGCCCCCAGCGGCTGGCCACCGCAATAGTAAGTAGACCGCCTTCCTTCAGGCGCAGCACTGTGAAACTAGCATGCAGTTGGCCCTCGAGGCTGGTAAGATCCTCCTCGATGTGGCGGTCTCGCCTGCCTCCCGAAATACTTTGGATTGCAGACCACACCCTGAGCAAACCTTAGTTTGAGCTCGTTTTTTTTTTTTTTTTTATATATATATAAATTCGATGGCACGTAGCTCGCATGTCGGATCGATCGCGTCGGATCACATTCCTACCAATGCTTCCTCAATCACAAACGTGCTTGCCAAACATGCAACCGTTCGCCAAAGGCGGCCAGCGGGCGTTCGACGCCGAGCCACCAACGTGAGAACATACTCAGAATGATGCGACCACTTTGCCGCTTGCACAGAGGTGAGGCCAGGCGGCTGGGAGAACGATGCTCGAAGAAATGCCCCCCCCCCATGTGGCGCCACCCGCCCACGTCATCCCACTCTACCTGCAGTTTCCTCCATCATCCACCCCACTTCCTTGCTGTGCGATCGGGCACACTTAGGAGAACACTTCAAACGCGTCCAAATCTCTAGATACAGAATTCATGTGGCTGTTGACGAAGTCCGTCACCGCCTCCAGCTGCTGCAGCGGCGTCATGTCGCCCCCGCTGCACTCTCTAATTAGAACCGCATAGCCCTTGATCTCGTCAGGGGCGCCGAGGTTGCCACCTCCCCACTGCCGCAAAAAAAAAAAAGCCTTCTGAACCAGCAGAACCGCACAGGTATCAACGCAGTCCCGCAAGACACAAGGATTGCACAGAGCGGGGTGATGGATTGGTGAGCTTCTTTTCCACCGCCTTCACCATCAGTAGGAGGGGGAATGGGGCCACTCTCTTCCTCTTCATCCTCAGCCTACACCTCCTTCACCCGTCCAATGCACGGTGGCGGCTGTGGAAAACAAGCCCGCCACGGCAAACTTATAGTAAGGGCGCGCGGCAAGGGCGCAAGACCCTTGGAGGCAGAAGTTGAAGTATTCTGGGCGGCAGGCGGCCACCCCCAGGAAACCTGAGAAACTGGCTTGCGAAAATTGCTAGGGGCGGGCCGCAGAGACTGAGGCAGGCAAGGACCCAAGGACACCCTTGAAAACGTAGTTTGCCCTTACTACGCGCGCTGCCCTGGCCGCGGACAAGAATGAGAGCACCCGGCGAGTCAATGCGCACCCGAGCGCGCGCTGCAACAAATCTAGCAATCGGCCGACGACCCACGATGAACTGAGCGACGTCAACAACACGCGCGGCAGGGAGGACTGCTGAGGGAGGAGCACTGCCCTCTCCCACCTTGCGCATAGCTGCCGCGAGCGCGTGCGGCAGGGTCAAAAAGCTGACGAACGGCCTTTAACTGCTTTGGGACCTGCAGGGGGTGTGCTGCGACACTCGAGCGCTCGAATGGCCCCGAGGTGGGGCTTCAACTGCTTCGACTAAGAACATCCAGTGGGGCCGAACTCTGGGGGCGGGAGGCGGGGGGTGGCGCGCGGCACAGGGGGGGGGGCGTTGCTGGGCCAGGGGGCGGGGGTGCATACAGGGCGGCGCAGTTGAAGGACAATGGGGAGAAGGAGAGAGAGGTGCAACGTCGGTTTCGATCCCAGTAGGTGGAGAACAGGGGTCATGCATGGGGCGGGGCTGGGAAGGGGCTTATCAAGGTCTGGCCCGCGCTGGCCTGTCGTGGGCTCTTGCGCGACGCAGCTGCCTCCATCGTTGGCCAGGCCACTCCAAAGTGGGAGCTCGAACTACTGCGTGCTGGTCGATGGGGGTCTCGATCCCAAAAACATGGACTACTATTGTTTCGTGTTGCTCTACAGCGTTACTGATGATTGGGGTGGCATTCTCGGGGGCGTGCTCTCCCCAGAAACTTGCAATTGTCAATTGTTTCACCCCTCCTGCTCAGGTTGCCCCCCCCCTCGCGCCTGCCGTTTGCCGCCCTCCCCCCCCCCCACTCCCTATTCTGATCCCGCGGGCCTCTCGCAAGGTACCCCCACTTTCGAAACACCATTCTTTCGAACCGCGCCCTGTGCGTCGAGGCAGCTATGGACGCGACCACGCCATTCATTCCCTCATCAATGTACGTGTGGTAGTAGTGAGGTGAACCTTTTACCCGTATCATTTCGGTGAGATGTCGAAACAAATGGTGTTTCGGTAGGATTGGAACGCCTCCGAGGCCCGCGAGGTTACAATGCATTGCCGCAAACGCTTCCAAGTCATCGCACACATCGGCTGGCACTTTACGGGGCTGCTTCTCCAGCAAGCCACACCACTTCACCAGAGCAACGCCAGCCTGAAGCAATACGTTTGCTCTCTCCACGTCTGCACATTTATTGCCAAACTCCTCCATCAACCAAACCGAAAAGAAGAACAACCATTTGGATTATGCTGCCTTCGTGCTTATCGAGGGGCTGGCTTTCGAACCGATCATCCCTTCTGTGATGTTCCCCACCCTGGTAACCTGGGACTCTTGGAACCCCCGCCGATCCCTCTCTTTGGGGTACCACTCTGCCAAGAGAATCATAATGTTCTGCAGGCCAACCGAAACGAGATCGTCCTGAGTAGGAAGCTTAAGACCGAAAGTGTTCGCTAGCAAGAGCCTCCAGAAAACAATGCCGATCTATACTTTCAGGATGCCTAAATGGACGCAGTGCATCTCATCGATGCTGAATGATGTAATGCCTATTCCCAGCGACGCGTCGAGCAATGGATTGCGACGGTGCACCTTAGCATCCTGCGTTGGCCTCCAGAAACAGATCAGGGCAGGGCGCTCCTCTAAATTGCTAAGCTTATCAAAGTCCATGGTGTCCAACATAGAAGGTATGGCCACGAGGCGATCGTTTTGTTTTAAGCCCAGCTCTGGGATATCCTGTGATAGTGCCCTCCCCTTGTGCTTCTTCTTGAATACTAACCTCCACCTCACCTTCCGATGCAGCTCAGAAGAGTCCAAGATAACCCACTTCTCATGGCTCCTGCATTCGGTACCGTAGCAATTCGACCCGTGTGGCAGCAACGGGTTTCGAAGGTCGTGGTCCCTCAACTCTGATTGGGGGCAACTGCAAAAAATGCACGGCGCGGCATTGTGGGCGCAAGTCGGGAAGCCCATGCTCGTGCTCATCTCGGGCCAATCGGCCTTGATATCGACGACCACTGCGCGAAATCCAAGCTCCTGCCCGAGTGATTTTTACGTGGTTTTGTTCCAGAAGATCGCAGTGCCCCCTCTTTCTCATTGTCTTATTCCTCCTCCCCCCCCTCCTCTTCCGCCTCTGCCTCCTCCTCGCTCCTCATGGTCGGCGTCGAATGCCCTTCCCTCCCCAATCTCAGAATCTCACCGTAACTCGCATCCACCGCGTTACACTCCTCCCTTTCACTGATGAGGACTGGCGACAAAGGGGGGGGGGGGGGAAGAGGCTGAAGCGCTGCTTCGCTCGCGCCCAGACTGCAGCCTATCACATCAACGGCGCGCGCCCATCACTGGCCCGCAGTCGCACTTGCTCGGAGGGAACGCGCGAGAGGACGCAAGACCCTTCTGAAGGCCACATTGCCACGGGAATGTAGACGACATTGGCCGCGAAACAGAGAATGCACGGGAACCCTTGATTTGGCAGGGCCGACCTACTAATCGGGGCCGACTGTGCTTTCTTCTGCCCTCGACCACGGGCGCGCAGGGCATGTCGCGAGGCAGCGCCCCCTGACCCCAACGTGTTGGGGCGTCTCGGCGAGGCGCAAGCAGTCGGACGAGGGCGGGGCGCCACGGGGAGAGAGCGA
>CAUYUJ010020497.1:153518-155768 GCA_963575745.1 Prorocentrum cordatum | reverse complement strand
AGGTGGAGGTGGAGGCCGTAGCCATGTTGGCTCAAGCCCATCCGTTTTTTCCCCCTCGTGGGGGGCGGGCCTCTGCGGGGATGGGCCTCACGGGCGCACGGCCCTGCCCGAGGGCTGGCCCCGAGGGCTGGCCCCGAGGTCCTCGGGGCCCGCCCCTCCGCCTCCCTCCGCCCCTCCTCCTCCCTACTCCTCCTTCTCCTCCTCCTCCTCCTCACCCTCCTCCCCCTCCTCCTCCTCCTCCTCCTCCTCCTTCTCCCGCTCGCTGCTGGTTCATCCCACTTCGAACGGTCACCGTCCTCTCTGTCGGGATCTCCAGGCACGGTCGGCGGCCATGGACCTGTCTGACATGGGCACGCAGGCACAGCGGCCGGTGCGGGGGTCGGAGGCCGTGCCCGCACAGGTCGCCACACGGCTGCCTCCTCCGGCCCCTCCTCCTCCTCCTCCTCCGACACCTCTTCCTCCTTCCTCCTCGTCCACCTCCTCCTACTTCCTCCTCCTTCCCCTCCTCTCCTCCTCCCCGCTCCCCTCTCCTCCTCCTCCTCCTTCTTCCGCATCCTCCCCTCCTCCGTCCTCGTCCTCCCCTACTCCTCCTACTCCCTCCTCCTCCTCCTCTCCTCCTCCCTCTCCTCCTCTCCCTCCTCCTCCTCCTCCTCCTCTCCTCCTCCTCCTACTCTCCTCCTCCTCCTCCGCCTCCTCCTCCTCCTCCTCCGCCTCCTCCTCCTCCTCCTCCTCCTCCTCCTCCTCCTCCTCCTAACCCCTCACCACCATACCCGGACAGGATCTCGTCGTAACAAACATCCGGGCGGCAGGTTGGTGGCCAACTTCGGCCTTGGGGGGCCCCTCGCCGGGCCTGGGGACCGTCAAAAAACGACTTGGGTTGAAAAACCGGTCCCGGGGAAAGGGTCGGGACTCCCGTGGACCCCGTACTGAAAAAAATCAGGACGTCGCATGTCTGGGCTTCGCTCCAGGCCTCCCAGATTTGGCCAGATCGCACCGCATCGCCGATGCATCGCCGACGCGGCTCGATGCGGGGCCCGATGTTCTCCGCCGAGGTGGAGCTCGATGTGTGGCTCGATGTGGGTCCGGCTTCGCCGAAGCACCGCCAACGTCGTCGATGCATCGTCGATGTATCGCCGATGCGGCTCGATCCTGTAACCCCGTTTGGGCGGTCTCAGTTCGCAGCCCCGGAGGTGATAAGGGTTGGTGAGACCCCGTCTTTTGATCGGGCCGCGTAGCCCTGAGCTGCTTTGGAATTAGAATTGATCGGGACGAGTGGTGGCGAAGTGGCCCCGACCAGACGGGTGTGGGCGCTTTGTTCGCGGTTTCGGCTGTGTCGGGGAGGACCCCCCTAAAAACGCCGATGCGGGCTTCCGCGACGAGTCATCAGCGATGGCCACAGAACACCAAATTTGTATGAAGAAGACGCTAGGGATATGCAAAGAAGGAAACACGCAATCCACGGATCTGACAAAGCTAAACAAGTGTTTGAAAACGCTGAAACAGCGCACCATTGTTGTTAACGGTTCAGTTTTTGTTGAGACTTGAAAACGCTTTGAACAAAAACAAATCTAAGTCGCCGAGCTGAAACTTCTAAAAACAAAAACAAAACAACGCCTTGGGCATATTCAAGATGAGCCAAGATGATGCGGACGAGGACGAAAAGGAGGAGAACGTGCTAGGATTCGCTGCTGACCCAGATACTGACCCCAGGACGTCCCCGGAGGTCCCCTGTGGCCCCAAGGAGGCCTCCAGAGAGGGCCATCGACTTTCAACGGAAAGATGCGACGACGTGCGGGGGTCTCCCCCCTCGATGCTGAAGGTCGAGGTTCAACGACTCGAGGCTAGCAAATCGAACAAGAAATCGACCTGCGAGCAGGTGCCCCACTGAGATGTCATGTCGTCCGATGGCCGCAGGGGCCCACAGGAGTTCTGGGCCCCGTGGGACCCTCAAAGATCGACGAAGCATGTGCCCCTAATGTTTCGCGTGTGCGTGTCTGGTGTTCAGGAGGAGGAGGAGAAGGAGGAGGAAGAGGAGGAGGAGGAGGAGGAGGAGGAGGGGGAGGAGGAGGAGGAGGAGGAGGAGGAGGAGGAGGAGGAGGAGAAGCTCGCGCGCGCGCGCGAGGCGGTGCAGGGGCAGGTGGCGCAGCTGGACGCGGCGCGCCGCCCCATCAGAGTGGCGGGCCCGAGAAAGCGGAGGGCCAGGAGTGAGGATACAGTTTGGAGCTTTGGCTTCCCAGCCGTGCTCGCGTC
>CAUYUJ010020497.1:71018-151018 GCA_963575745.1 Prorocentrum cordatum | reverse complement strand
TGCCTTGGGCCTTCTCGTCCGGAGCGGGCGGGGGGCTCTTGACGCCTCGGGCCTGCCGGAGCCTCCCGAGAGGGGGCCCTCCGTCGCCGCGGCCGGGCTCGCATCGGGATGTCCTCTGGCCAGGACGCGCCACGGGGCAGGCAGAAAGTCAACTCGGTCGTGTCCCTCTACAGGATGAACATTCAAGAGTGGTCCCAACATCGTTAGTCAAATAATAGTCTGGGGACGATGTTCGACTATTTGTTGAATAGTTTGGAATATTTGTTGACCTTGTCAATTGTTCGTCCAAGCTCCGCCTGTGGGAGGACACGCCCGACCTAAGCATGCAGGACTCGACGTGGAGGACCGGTGCGGAGGCCAGGGAAGGAGGAGGGGCGGAGGGCAAGGGGGGGAGGTGAGGAGGGTGACAGGGGGCCAAGGAGGAGCAGGCCCAGAGGGAGCGGAGCGCGAAGATGTGCGACTGGGTCGGAGCCCCCGGGAGCCCGTCACCCGTGAGCCCGAGCGGCCCGCCGCCAGTCGCGAGCAGACATCGAGCAGCACGAAGAATCGCGAATGGAGCCCCAGACCCACTCTTTGTGCTGGATCTTGGCATCGCTCGGACGTGTGCATTTTTCCTTCGGCGAGGACCATCGAGGAGCATCCTTGATCACTTGGCGGAAAATCCACGCTCGAGACCGAAAAAAGCACAGGGAATGGACGTCCGAGCGATGGCCAGGGATTGCTCGAGCTGGATCGATCTGTGGGGGGGCCGGCCAGGGCCCGAGACTGGGCGAGAACGCCCGGCGCAAAAGAGCGGCAGCGCCCGGAGTTGAGGTGGGGTTTGTCATTGCCCTGCTCCTCCTCCTCCTCCTCCTCCTCCTCCTCCTCCTCCCTCCTCCTCCTCCCTCCTCCTCTCCTCCTCTCCTCCTCCTCCTCCTCTCTCCTCCTCTCCTCGTCCTCCTCCCTCCTCCCTCCTCCTCCTCCCCCCTCTCCCCTCTCCTCCTCCTCCCCTCTCGGTCCTCCTCCCTCCTCCTACCTCCTCCTCATCTCATCCCCTCCTCCTCCCTCCTCCTCCCCTCCTCTCTTCCTCCTTCCTCCTGCTCATCCTCCTCTCCTCCTGCTCCTCCTCCTCCTCCTCCTCTCTCCTCCTCCTCCTCCCTCCTCCTCTCCTCCCCCCCCTCCCCCCGAGCCATCCATTGTCGTTAAGCGTTTAACGATGTCTGCCGTCCCTCGACTCGCGCTTGAGCGGCCACAATGTGCTCCCAATTTCCCAAGATACTATGGGATCTACTTGAAGTCGCCAGGATTTGCCGGGATTGTATGTTCCTCTGTCCTTCTCAGTTGTTACCCAAAGCTCTGTGTTTCTAGCAACCAACAATGTGCCATATATTTGCAACCTATGTGGTGCAATCTACGCGGTGCAAAATGTGTGGTGCAGTACTTGTGGTGCAATCTACCTATACGACCACCCTGCGGGTGATAAGGAGTTTTTTTGTGATGGGGGGAGGGCAGCAATGGGCAACAGTGGTCACTGTTGTTCTGACGATGCCTATGGTGCGCAGTCTAGTGAGTAGTGTGATTGTGATCGTGAGCGTGATGTGATGTGGCGATGTTGACGAAGCGCACTCGACATTGTCGTGAAGCGCTGCCCCCGCGTTTCGCTTATCAATCGTTCGAACCTCACCTCAGCGCTAGTCGACGGCATGACGATGTGCCTTTCGATTTGCATTTGGACTTGCATATCGATGTGCATGTCGATTTGCTTTTCGATCTGCATCTCGACTTGCATGTCGACATATCGATGTGCATGTCGACTTGCTTTTCGATCTGCATCTCGATTTGCATGTCGACTTGCACTGGAAAGCTCGCCGCAGGCGCCGATTTTTTTGAATACGTAACCCACAGCGCCTTACGATTTGCATTGGATGTGCATGTCGATTTGTATTTCGATGTGTTTTTCGGTTTGCATGTCGGCTTGCACGTAGACTTGCATTGGATAGCTCGCCGCAGTCACGGCGGGACACCAGCGGGACACCAGCTGGACACCGCGGGCCACCGTTTGCCGGTGGAGGGACTTTTTGTCCGGCCGCGGCCCAGCCACAGGAGGATTTCGGGACACCAGCGGGACACCAGCGAAACACCGCGGGCCACCGTTTGCCGGTGGAGGGACTTTTGGTCCGGCCGCGGCCCAGCCACAGGAGAATTTGCTCTCGCCCGCCCACGCAGCTTCGCCTCGCCCGCCCGCACGCACGCACGCACGGCACGCACGACACGAACACGAAACCGAAATCGAAATCCCGGTAGGGGGGGTCTCCGTTTCACGTCGGACGCACCCCCCAACCTCCGATGTCGAGCAACATATGATGTGCAGCCTATGTGAAGCAATACCTATACGACCACCTTTCGGGTGATAAGGAGTTTCGGGGGGGAAGGAACCAACGTCTCACTCGATCGGTCTCATTATCGATCTCACTATCGATCTCACTATCGGTCTCGCTCGACCGATCGCACTCGATCGATCTTACAATCGATCTCACTCGATCTATTTCATTCGATCGATCTCACAATCGATCTGACTATCGATCTCACAATCGATCTCACTATCGATCTCACTACCGATCGCACAATCGATCTCACATTCGGTCTCACTACCGATCTCACCATCGATATCACAATCGATCTCACAATCAACGTCTTCATCATCATTACCAACAGCATCGTCATCAACGTCATCATCATCCTGATCATCATCATCATCATCATCATCATCATCATCATCATCATCATCATCATCATCATCGGGACACCATCATCATCACCTCATCACCATCATCACTAACATCATCATCATCACCATCATCATCATCGGGGCACCATCATCGTCACCATCATCAACAACAACATCAGCATCATTGGGACCATCATCACCATCACCATTATCGGAACATCACCATGATCATCATCATCGGGACACCAACATGAACAACACCATCAACATCGTCATCTTCATCATCGGGACACCATCATCAGCTCATAGTTAATCATCAGCATCGTCATCATTGGACACCATCATCATCGTCACCATCATCATCACCATCATCATCATCGGGACACCATCATCAACATCAACATCAGCATCATCATCATCACCATCGTCGGGCCACCATCATCAGAATCATCGTTATCACCTCATCATCGTCTTCATCATCAACATCATCATCCTCGGAGCACCATCATCATCATCTTCATCACTATCAACACCATCATCATCGGGGCACCATCATCATCATCACCATCATCATCAACAGCATCATCATCATCAGCCTCATCATCATCATCCGGACAGCATCATCATCATCATCTTCATCATCATCTCATCATCAGGATCAGCAGGGTCATCAACATCAGCATCATCATCAGCATGACACCATTATCATCATCAACATCATCACCATCATCATCACCACCATCACCATCATCATCATCAACAACAGCGTCAACATCATCATCGTCACCGGGACACCATCATCATCACACCATCACCATCATCATCAACATCATCGACATCATCATCAGCATCATCATCATCATCGTCATCATCATCATCATCATCATCATCATCATCATCATCATCGGGACATCGACGGGACACCGGCGGGACTCCGCGGGCCACCGGCCCCCGGAAAGGAATCATTTGGTCTGGCCGCGACACAGCCGGAGGCTGGACACCGGCGGGAATCGCGGGCCAACGGCCCCCGGAAAGGAATCATTTGGTCCAGCCGCGCCTCAGCAGGAGGAGATTTTCTTCCCGTCCGCCCACGCATCTTCGCCTCGCCCGCGCGCACGGCACGCACGAACACGAAACCGAAACCGATTTCCGGGTAGGGGGGCTCTCCGTTCCACTTCGATCTCACCCCCTCACCTCCGACATGTGGAGCGACACATGCGGTGCAATATGTGTGGTATAGTTGTCATGCAAAATATGTGGTGCAATCGATGTGGTGCAAACTATGTGGTACTGTATGGTGTGCAATTCGATGTGGGGCAAGCTACGTGCTGCAATCCACGTGGTAATCTATTTGATGTGCAGCCCATGGGGAGCAGTCGATGTGGTTCAGTATGTGAGGTGCAACCTATGTGAAGCAGTACACGTGGAGCAATACATGTGGGCAGATATACGCTGTGCAATATATGTTGTGCAATCCACCTGGCGCAAACTATGTGGTGCAAGATCTGGCGTATGTTGTGCAATCTCTGTGGTGCAAACAATGTTGCGCACTCTATCGAATGTCTTCGGCCCATCCCGCCCCCGTGCCTAGGTTGTGGGCCGTAGGACTCTGGGATGTTCGGTGGGATGTCGTGGGGGGCCTCTCGGAGGCTCATCGGGGCCGTCAGGGGGCGTCTTGGGGAGCTCTCGGGGGTCTCTTGGTGCCTCTTGGGGGCTTCTTGGGGGCCTCTTGGCGTCTCTTGAGGGCCTCTTGGGGGCCTCTTGGGGCCTCCTGGGGCCTTGAGCGAGAGGCTCGAAGCGTCCGTTCGTATCCCCCCTCTGGGGCCTCTCTTGGGGCAGTCTCGGGGCTCTCGTGGGCCGTCTTGGGGCCACGGTGGAGCCCTTCTTGGGGCCTCTCGTGGCGAACCTGGGGGCCTCTCGGGTCAATCTTGGGAGCCTCCCTGGGCCTTCTGGGATGCCGTGAAAGCCTAAGAGGCGCTGATAGTGAAACGCACGCCGTTGTGTTGGGGAATGTGGCGTTTTTTCACTTCCAGGGGCTCGTCCCTTGGGCCGTCTTGGGCTTTGTGGGCCCTGGAAACGACAGGGCCGTTTTTGTTACCGGTTCCGTGTTGCCGTTTTTGTTGCCGGTTCCGACGCCGTTTTGGTTCCGTCGCCGTTTTTGACCGGTTCTGGCTCCGGTTCCAATCCTGGAGCCGGTTTTTTGCCGTTTCCGGTCGCCGTTTTTTTGCCGTTTCCATTTTCAAGGACATTTTTTTCGGAAGCAGTGAAAAATCGGCCCTGCCGTTTCCGGGGCCCACAAAGGTCTTGGGGCCGCAGTGGGCCGTTCTTGAAGCTGTCTTGGACCGCTCTTGGGATCAGTTTAGCCATCTGATGCGATCTGGAGATACTCTCGAAAGTTCGGGAGCTCGTCCGAGGACGGCTCAGCAGCCCCGAAGGGCTCTCAGGAGTTCCGGGGGGCAGCCCCGGAGGGCTCTCAGAAGCTGTCGGGAATGCCAAGGGATTTCCCGGAATGCCCGGAACATTGGGGACCTGGGCCCTCAAGAGCCTTGCAACCCCTCTGCGCCTCAGGCCTGCAGGGGCGCACGAGCCTTGGGGCACTCCACGAGGTGCTCAAAGCACGGTGGCGGATGGTGTGCAGTACATGTGGTGCCATCTGTGTTGTGCAACCTATGGTGTGCAGTGCAGGTACAAGTTGTGCATCCTCGTGGTGCAATCTATGTGGTGTGATCTGTGTTGTGCAATCCATGTGGTGAAGCATGTGTGGTGCAATCGACAGGGCGGCGAATGCGACGACATAGCCGCCGGACCAACACGCAGGCCCAGACGATGGCTGGCGACGAGGCGGCGACGGTGCGGCGACGCGACGACATAGCCGTCAGATCGACACACCAGCCCAGACGGTGGCCGGCGACGAGGCGGCGACGGGGCGGCGACGGCGACTACATAGCCGCCAGACCGACACACAAGCCCAGCTCCGTAGAACGGCACTAGGAACCCTCAGTGCCAGCACTATTTGGGGCATTGATCCGGCCTGATCCGCACAAGTCGTCAAGCCCTTGAGGACATTGGGCGGCCCTCGGCCGCCAGCTGGCGGCCACCCCCCCGCGGGAGGTGCGCGCGGAGCGGGACGAGCTGCTGCAGCGGGAGGCGGCCCGGGCAGGCGGGCCCTGCCCTGCGCGCACCCTCGCGGCCGGCGGCGACCGCCGACGAGCACGACGGCAGCGGCGACCACGACGGCAGCCCCTGCGGCGACCACGGCGACGATCCCAGGGCGAAGCGAGCCAGCGGCGGCTGGCCTCCGGGGGCCCCTCCGTCGCCTGCAGGGCGGGGCGCGCAGCACCCGAGGAGAGGGGCCGCGGGGCCGCTCTGGAGCTGCCGTGGCCTCCACTCGCCCCCGCGCCGCGGCGGCCGCGGCGGCCGCGGCGGCGGCGGCGGTGGCGGCGACGGCGATGGGGGGGCCGGCGAGCGATCGCCTCGCTATGGGCCGCGGGGCCGCGGCCGCGCAGGTCTGCGGGTCGCCGTCGGCGGTCTGGGGTCCGCGGTGTCGGGACCCATACCTCTGCCCCCTCGCCCGTTTTTCCCTTTCTGGGCCTCCTGGCAGGCCCTCGTTGCCACCGCTGGATTCGCCTCGGAACCCTGTTCAGAACGCACCCTAGGAGAGGTCCGGGGAGTTGCGGTATCGGTATTGTTTGGTTTCCGACGTGCTCGAGGCTTGAATCTGCAGAAGGGTGAGTCACAAGGCGGATTGGTTTTCGAGGTGCCAAAGCCCATACGGATTTCACCCTGAGTCCTCCACCTTACGAAAACGCTCAGAAGGGGCCCCTCACGTCCAAGGTCTGGACCAGGCCCAGTTCTCCGAGGGTCTGGGTTGCTCCACCGGCTTGCGTCCTTGATCTTTCGGCTTCCAGCCCCTGGACAAGACATGGAGCCAGGGCGAGCAAAAGTGCCCTGTGGAAGGAGTCGTGGTTCCTGGGGCCGTCGTCGGAAAAAACACAGCGGCGGATGTTAAGGTCTCTCCCCTGAGCTGGCCGTCTGTAGGCTCAGTTCGCTCTCGCGCATCCCGCTGTGTAGCTCGGCCGCAACAAGCCGTTCGTCGCTGCCACAGCGCAAAGGTGCGCGCCGCCCCGAGCCTTGCCAGAGAGAGGCAGGAGCGGGAGCGCGAAGAAGCAGGAGGAGGAGGAGCGGCAGGGGCAGAAGCGGGAGAGCTCAGAGGAGGAGCAGGGACCGATGCCGCTGCTCGTCCTGAAGAGCCCTCGTCGCCAGTGGCCGGGCTTCCTCTTAGACATGCTGGCCGGGACGCGCACCGGGAGAGGTCCGGGGAGTACGTCGCGGTGTCGGTACCTCGTCGTTCCCCCAAGAGCGGGCAGGAGCAGGAGTTGGTGAGGTCTGCCCGGGAGCGCAGAGGCCAGGCCAGGGCAGGATGTGCCGTCTCCGAGGGGCTCGCCCCATCTGGGCCCGCTCCTTGCGGGAGGGGGGGGCCTAACTCCAGATTCTGATGAACATCATGAACTGGTCAGATCGTTAAGCGAATGCATATAACAACCCCATGCATGGCGAGAAAGATGAGAATTGATGAATGCTTGTGTCGTGAGCAAGCACAGCACACTTCAGAAGCGAAAGAAGGACGTACACGTACATGAATCCACGTTGGTTTGGAGAGTACGCATTGTGCGAACGTTCGTATCACGTGGCTGGTCTCTCCGATCGAGGGGCCGTATTCATGTACATGGTTGGGCCCGCACGTCCTTCACGGGTTCCTTAACACTACGGTCTGACTCTAGCCCAGAGCATTGGCGGTCTCGATCGTGATCTTCTACAATGCTTCAGAACGTGTGATGCACTGTTCCCGCTTGGAGTCCCGAAGAAGCAGGTCACCATTTGCTTCGGGGGCCCCGTCAGACAACATGCCTAACAGATCCTAGACGCGATACTCTCAACTCTGCTCTAATGTTATCAATGTTATATTGAATATAAGACACTGCGCAGCCGATTTGATTGTAGCGTCTCTGGAAAACAAGCATAGCATGAAACGAAACATATGAGTAGAAGCGCAGTTCTGGACAAGCCAACACTGGAGAATCAAGTCCATCACGGCCACCAAATCGACCAATCCACTCGGTAGAGACCACGTGAACTCTATCTGGATGCGGCCGCCGAGATCGGGAAACATGAAATCTGACCGTTTACAAGGATAAAGAAGTGGACAATCACCACCGGGATCCCCACCAGAGTCGCTAAACTCGAATTTGTTTTAAATGAATCGGCCTGCTTGGTCATGGTTAGTGTGATTTGGAGTTGCCAAGTTCGGGTTATTGTCTTACTCGCAGCGCACCTCCAATCGTCCAGCATCCCGTAATTGACAATTCCAGAAGTATCTTGGATATGTTTCGATCTGTCTGGTCAGCATATCAGAGAGCATCCATGTCGTTCGAATGTGATAACGCCGTCGTAATATATAGGTCTTGTAAAAGTGTAATTCCTAAGCAATTTGATTCATTAGCCCGCACAGGCCCAGGTAATCAACAAACGCGTCTTCTGGTAAACTCAACTGCCGGGCCGCTGTTGAAGTTGTAGCAGTTTGCGGTCCGCACAGGATGTGGATATCCGGCCCCTGTGAGCCTCATGCCAGTAATATATGACATGATGATTCCATTTGCTGCTGCCAACGTCTCCGTGTGTGCTGTGCTGTTTGAAACTGTGGTTGGTTTAGCCGAAGTGACCAGCACTGCATGCAACTTGCCGCTGAGCCGTCCCATGAGCCTGTTCTGAAGATAGTCCTGGCGGCCGCATGGAGAAAAGTGTAGGTGATCTTCCTGCAAATCAATCGATATCCTTTCTGCCGCGAAGTCACTGATTGACGAATCACCAGTGAAGCACGACATTCGGCGTGGTGTCTTAAGCTGCCGACTGTGAATGCCAAACTTTTTCGGTGGCCTCCTTCGCCTCTTAATCACCGTGCTGATAACCATGGTCCCTTTGATGAGCGGAATCTGCAACTTGGCCTGCCACGATACAACACAACAGTGAATATCTCCTCCAGTCGTGTGGCATGCCCAGGGAGCTCCACGAGTAAGAAACCGAGAAGTCATGCGTTCTGCTGGCCTGCAGGGTGCGTCTGGTGCTTCAAGTCGTTCTCGTAGCATCACACATGTTTGCAGACATGGGGTGAAACGGTCCTGCTGAATACGACTGCGTGCAGATAAACTCGTTCACGCTGTAGGCCAGCGTGGGGGTATGGCTTTGTGTCGCTGGGGCTGGCCGAATCTAGATTTAAGTCTCGCCTGTCCCTCTACAGGAAGAATATCCAAAAATAGTCCAAACAATAATCTAGGGACGACTTTTTGAATATTTATTTGTATGTTTGAATATTGTTGGTTGTGTTTTATTCTTCGTCCAAAATCCGCCTGAACGGGGACATGCCCGACCTAAATCTAGATTCTGGCTTCTTGTGTACCCACTTGCGGCAAACTGTGTTGCCAGTGACGTACCGGTCGTTTGCATGCACGGTCATGGCGAACACGATTTCTTTGTTGCCATGATACATGGTGCCCCAGTCGAAGTTGTTGGCGTCCAACACTCAGGATTTCAACCCAGTCTTATATTCGACAAGTTTCAACAGAGCCAGCTGACAGATCAGAAGTGCATCTGTGAAACCAGACATAGTTCGCAAGCGCTTCAAGGCATAGCGGTGTCGACCCTTACCAGAAACATTCCAACTCTTTGATGCCTCAGGCATGCGTCGAAAGTGGCTCCATACAGTCCCAGGGATTATCCTATAGACTGCACGGTCTTCCCGATATTCGCAACCAAGTCTTCTAGCCATTCCACGTGGGTTATCGTAACCAATCCATGGAGATATGCGGCTGGAACATCTAGACTCGGTGTCGATGTCACCGCTGTCCTCGTCGCTTGCATGTAATATGCCTTCACAACAGCCCAGATGGAAATAATCGTTGTCGCCACCGAGCTGCATTTCCCTATGAAATTTGTTTGCCAGTCTAATCCGCCGCGAGCGCGTGGCCGTGATTGAACCTCGACATGTTTGACCTTCCATTTTCACCCAAATACAGTCCACTTTGTTCGTTTTTTTGTGTAAGTCACGTCAAAATACTGTTTTAAACATGCAAGAGTAACACGCGTTATCACTTTCTTGTGAGCAGCATCAATAACCACTCGATCAAAACCTGCCATCTCTTCGTCCGTGAGTTTCGCCGTCGAATTCATCAAGTCGAGACACTCTTGACTCAAACAATTCATAGTGAAAGTATTCATGTGTGCCCGACATGGCGTAGAGCATTGGAGAAACAAGCTCGACGTCCTCGGAGAACGTGCTCAACATCTCGTCATATAGTCCTTCCAGTGTTGTTTGCGCGTTTCATCGCGTAGCTGGTCGCATAGATTGACAGTCTTCGGAACCTCGAGGTAATCAATCATATTGGGTTATAAAGTTCCGCCTTGGTCTTGGATGTCTCCCAGAGTATTGTCTGTAGATGTCGAGGGTTGTTCCGGGAAGTCGTAGGCGTCGTGGATGTCTCCCAGAGTATTGTCTGTAGATGTCTAGATGTCTGTAGGCGTCGTGGAAGTTGATGGGTGTGCCGTTGGTTGCTGAGGTTGTGCTGGTTGTTGAGGATGTGTAGGTTGTCTCGAAAAAACCTCCCTTGCGCAGCTGGAGGTAGGTTCAAGTCTGCGTCTGCCCAGAATGGAAGTCAGCTTGGTCGTTGAGGGGATGATAATGTTGGTGGCCAGTATCGTTCCGTTGATGTCGTCGGTGGTCGTGGTGCCAGTTTTGGTTGCCATGGAGATGGCCTTGGATATGGGGATGCTGATCTCCATCGCTTCGATGGTCGTGAATCTGCCGCGTCTGGAGGACTTATTGCCGTTTGTTTTTCCGTCGCGCCGTTTCTCGGTCCATCAGTGTCGAGTGGAAAGGTCGGTAGTTTGTCGCGTGTCGCTGGTGTCTGCAGGGAGTCCTTTGATCCTTGTGTGTGGCTCGGTGTTGTAGTTGCAACGACGGTGGACCCATCGGCGCCTATCGCTGGATGCGCCTGTGTGCTGGTCCACGTGCTGGTGGTAGGTCGTGATCATGTCCGTGAGTTGGTGTTTCCTCGGCTATGTCCGAGAGGTCGCCAGGACACTCGGGCATGCCGATGTCGCTCCATTACAGCTTCGGGGTGTCGAAGTGCTCGTCCACATCTTCACGGTGGCCGCCGCTGTAGAGCATCACCATGTTGTGGTTGATGGCTTGATCGGAAGGGTAGCGCACGGCCAGGTCCTGGCGTCGTTCTCGGATGCCGTAGTCTGCTCGATCTTCCCGTCGCCAACGCAGTAGCAGAGCACATTGTGCATATTCAACGTGAGGAAGTCGTCGTCCGTGTGAGCCTCGCATGATGCCATGCGCAGACTTAACAGTGGTATTGGAAATGTTGCTCTCACAGTCAAGGTCTTGCACGCGTCGGGTGTTTTACGTGGGTTGATACCGATGTTGTTCTTCTTGTCATGCAACACCAGGCCAGTACAGCTTCGTGGGCTTAGCGCCGTCTGCTGGATCCACGAGATTGCACGGCTTCTCTGGAGGTACCAAGTTTTGATATGACATGAAGGAAGTCGCCGCTGTCTGGACCATAGTAGGATTGCGCAGGTGGTCGTTTATGTAGCAGTTGTTGGCCTCGTTCCTTTTGTCGAGCTCCGTGGCGGAAAGTTCGACGAGAACGCGCCGTCTAATGCGTCGTAGAGGAACGATGAGCGGCTGCCCCTGGCGCTTCAACATATGAGTTGAACCCTTCGCGTCGCTCAAGGCTGAGATGGTCCCCGCTCGGCCTCGCCATCGACGCTCGTCTGTCCTTGCGCGATCAAGTCACTCAGGCTCGTGCTGACGTTGCGTGATCCTGGCCGCCTGCGCTGACCAATCCTGACTGACCGATTGCACGATAGCCTGGGTCTCCAGGTAGTCTGGCCGCTTCTCGAGTTCCCCTGTCGTGGAGGTCATGGCCTCGCAGTCGATAACCATTTCTCTCGGTAGCCGTCTTGTCAAAGCCAATTGTGCAGCGCTGTCGCCGTAGTTGAGCGTCAGATTGCGGCCCGCGCAATACCCGCAGCAGGTGTCGGTGTAGCTGAGGTCAAAACCGGTTGCTTGCCATGACTGTCCCAGCTGAAGCACCGATTCTCTGAGGAGAGCTAGATGCCTCTTGACGAGTCCTTTGGCAGTAGCTCCTCCTTTGCCGATCGCCAGCCCGTTGACCCGGAGGAGATCGCACAACTTGGTAGCTTCATGACCCACAGGACCGCTTTCTTGACCAGTGAGTAGGTTTTGCGTTGCGCCCCATATCCGTATCCCCAGGTAGTTGAGCGCCTTCGCCAAGACGGGGCTTGTCTTGTTGATGGGATGGTCTCCAGTCTCCCATTTCGTCGCCTCATCGGTCAGAATCTTGAACGTTTTCATCCCACAGGATAAACAGATCGCGCCGAACCACTTCGTTAAATGCTGCAGCCTGGAATGCCTTGACCTGTGATCGTCGATATTGCTTGGTCCACTGCTGACAGATTCCGCGCGCCTTGCACACCTCCATGCCTGCTATGACGGCAGCATGTGGTAGAAACATTATTTAATATCGTGTTTCATGTCTAATTGAGAGTCGTTCCCGAATCGCTCATGAAGTAGATGCAGCAGTCCTCCGCGATCCGCCTCATTGGCAGGGTTTTTTCTTTTGTACATTTAGCAGGTTCATATTGGGCCTTGTCCGAGGTAAGACGCGACCAATGATCTGCATTTTATCCATGCGGTCCTCCGGGGATGGGTCCGCGGGGACTTCAATATTCCATGCCTGCTGGCAACATCAAGCGGTCCTCGGTTGTTCGGTGGCTCCGTTCCTCGAAGCCGTCAGTTCTGACATGCCATTATTCTAGGGATTCCCGAGGAGATCCGATAGAAGTCTTGCAGCACCAACAAGAGTAATGGCATACATAATCGTTCTCGGTAGCAACGACGAAACAATAATGCGTTCTTTTGTGTCGAGATCTCCAAGTTGAGTGAACTTCGATCTCGTACTGGCCCTCCCCATCTCTAAGAAAGCAAATGTGATTTGTGCTACTATTGAATCATGCAATCGCATCGGTTGGAAACTTCTGTGGTTCGCCCCGATAGCATTGAGATGTCAGTGCCACCGTGGTGAGCGCCCAAAGCAATACACATTTACGAACTTTGGCTCCGTCATGTTCTGTTTCTCCTTCTCCTGAGGGTAGTGGGTACGTCCAATTGGCGTGTTTTGTGTTCCAAAGATCAAGGTGTGGCCGATGATGGGGGAGACGAAGGCATTGGTCAACTGCTCATCTGGATCGAGAAGATGTCGGCAATTTAGAGCTTGGTGCTAGACGTGTCGATGCCCTTGAGTTCTTCACATGCTCCATTCAGCGATTCCGTTGTAGCTGATACAAGTGCCGCCTGTTCTCTATCTTCTTCATCATCTGCGGCTTGTGAAAGCCCGGGCCGTTCTCAGCCCCCATCAGCGATGCCGAGATGTCCTTGCGCATTGCCTCACATGCTCTCTCAGAAAATATGGCCGTTGCCACCGTCCTTCTCTGTTGCGCGCCCCTGTTGCAGCTGAGCAAAGGCATGCGACCCGCTTTGCAACTGGAGCGCTTTATATAATACTCCAAGCGAGAAAAAGATAACAGCGTCGTGTCCTTCTTAATTGACTTACTCTGCCAACCTGGTCGTCGGGGAGTGCACGTTTGCAAGTTGTGCACCGATGTTATGAATGCGCCGGATGGTTTGCCAGTGCCGCCGCAGGATATTTGATTGACACATTGGATGATTCTGAGACGATCCAAAGGGTTATCGCGCTTGCCCTTTGTAACTTTCATCGCGCGTGTGACCTCTAAGCGTTGGTAGTTCCGCCTGGAGTCGTTCCAAAGTATCTTGTGCATGTCATTGTGTGCCCATGGTTCTCCACTACCTGCATCTGGACCCCATCGCGGTGACCTTCGGCCTGAAGCTTCTGTCTGCTCGCGCCAACTGAAGTTGATGGGGTCGTCGCTGGAGGCCCCGCCCGTCGCGCAGATCAGCTGAAAAAAGCGCAATCTGTTGAAACAGTAGACATGCCATGCGTGAGGAGGGGCGTGAGGGTCCTGAGCACCAGTTCCACATTGTAGGAAGTCGTGAACGCACCATCTTGCCCCAGTTGATTTGAACTCGTTGCAGTTCTTTGGGGTAATGAGCGCTAGCCAGGGATATGTCGCATAGAGCAGCTCTGTAATAGCTTAGAACTCCAAGCTGGCCACCGCCCAATCTTCAGGATGTAGTTGAATAAGAAAAGCATGTTCGCCATCCCACAGTGAGAAAATGCATGTGAAGTCAAACTCTGCAGTACTGGTTCGTAGTGGATGAGAATGTACGAGTGAGCGGATTAGCGTCGCGCCCAGGACTCAACGAACATGCGCCCCGAGTTTGTTCTGCATGAGGTGTCTGACTGTTGCCTTCCATCATGGTTATCAGAGTGACGCGTTGTTAATGTTGTCCTTGTTGCCGTGATCCTTGGTGGAGCTGTTGTTGATATTGTTGTGTTGTTTTGTTATACGTGTCGTTCTTCGACCTATCGAAGTTGCCCGTGGGAAGTACGTCATGCGATTCATATGTCATGTCAAGATAGACCGTTGTGAGTACATCTCTAAGCCTCGGTCCCGGAAGTCCGTCTTGGTTCTGGAGGTGCCCGCAAGATGTCGAATGGCCTTCGGCCCAACCCGCCACCGAGCCTGTGTTGTGGGTCAGATTAATCAGGGATGCTTCTTTGCGTCTCTTCGGGGCACTCTGAGGGCCTCGTGAGCCAGTTTTGGGGGCCTCTTGGGGGCCTTGGGGGGACCTCTTGGGGCCTCTTGGAGGCCGCTTGGAGCCTCTCGGGGGCCTCTTGAGGGCCTCTTGGGGCCTCCGGGGGGCCCTCGGTCCCGAGGACTCGAAATGTCCGCTCGGGTTCCCCATCTGGGCCCCCTCTTGGAGCTGTCTTCGGGCTCTCTCGGGCCATCTTGTCCGCCTCCTGGGCCGTCCTGGGCACTCTTGGGCCGTCTTAGGGCCCTCTTGGGGGCCTCAGTGGCCATCCTGGGGCGAGCCTGAAGGCGTCTTGGGCCGTCTCGGAGCGTCGGGAAGCCGACAAGGCGATAACGTCCAAATCCACCAAAATCCGCATGGAAATCAATGACTTGCACCTGGTGGGGCCCTCTTGGGAGGCCTCTGCAGCGTCTTGGAGGCCATCTTCTCAGCTCGACAGCCGCATCCGCCCCCGTCTCTTCGGGCACGGAAAGGGCGCGCCCCCCGGCGCCTTCTGCAGGCCTGTCCTCTGGGTGGAAGACTCTGAAGGGGCCCGGGCCCCAAATGGCCAAGCTTTCTTGGCCCTGCCGCGTGTCCCCCGGGGTTTCTGGAATCTCGTCGCGCGAATCCTCCGGGGCCCAAGAAGGGCCCGCGGCGGACCGATGAGTCCAGGGCAGCGTGCAGACCTGCCAGCGATCTCGTCGCACGGGAAGTACATATGCGCTCCTCATTCCAACGGGGCAGACCGGAAAGACACAGAGTCCATTGTTGTATTGAGGTTGCGATGAGATGTCCTTAAATTCGAGCGGTGCCACAACACATTCTTCATCAGTTCTCGTGGTCGGAGTCTGTTGTCGAATATCTTGCAAAGAGTAGCGTTTCCGACACATTCTCGGGCCGCTCCAGGATACACGATAAGGCCGATAACCATGACGCCGTTGATCGCCGACGAGTTTTTCAAGAGATTGCTCGAAGCTAGCAAACCGTGAACTAACCTGGTTCTTCTTGACATTGGGATTCGTCTGGCCGGGGTAGCATCGCCCAGTTGTTGTTGCGTCGTCGGAATTCGGCGTCGTCGGTTGGTGCGATGGCTTCGCTCTGCTTCAGAGGATGGCGGTAGAGTAGCCGCAGGATGTGTTGTTGAAGTTGTTGATGTTGAACATCTCGAGCTCGAAGCTCCCATCTCAATAACTGTCGTGCCTAATAAAGGTAAATGCCGAGGCTATCCCTGCCCAGTTGTAGCTTGTCCTCCGTCGCTGAAGACATCGTCATATGTCGTTCCTTTTCTCGGGGTTACCTTCTCCATTGCCGCCGTTGTGGGCGCGGACTGACATGATCCTGTTGCCAGAAGAGTTCTCGTCACAATCTGTTCTATCTCTTGGTATTTCTCCGATGTTGTCGACATGTCAGGTACCAATGTCTGATGAATGGGTTCTTCTTGCTCATGACTGCGCCAGTAGAGTAGTGTATCTTCCGCATGCTTCTCTGTTGTGATATGTTCCTTTATCGATGTTTTGCCGTCGTCGATCGTAGCCATTCCCTTTGGTTCTGTATTTTTTCTTGCCGCGATATCTTTCTTTTCCGCGGTCGCAGTGGGACCATGGTGGCCTCGATTGTCCTGACAGCCTCGTCGTTCTCGATTTTATCTTCATGTCCTTCGCCAGTGCCGCATCTTTTGCCTTTAGGTGCCGAAGCCGTGGATGAAGCTGTGCGTCTTGCGGCGAGGAGACGGCCATACAACTCGAACGCCGTGTACCGTTCGGGTCAAGAGTCGCTGCTTGTCATGGTAAGTTGACCGTGTCTACGCCTCGACGATTCGCAGCATATCCTGCTTGATCGACTTGTGCCACGCGTCAGTCTTGAGCTGCTCTCTGTGCCGGGCCTTCAAGTCTTGCTCATGATTGCTGCACCAGTCTGTTCCTGCTCCAATTGTGTTCTGGCGACTCCGCATTTCCGGAGCTTCTCGATTTTCACAGATGGGGTAACCTCGGCGTCGCCAGTTTGGTGGAATATTTGTCGAATATTGCTTGGGAGAGAGGGGGTTGGTCTGAGGTGGGGTCAACATCCTTGCAACCCAACTTTGTAGAAGGAGACTGTCTGATTCAACTTCTGTGTATGTGCTTGTATTCCTTGAAATAATCAATACTGCAAGTCACCTCTGAAGACCGATTGGTGCAAATCTCGTGGGGGGCCGCAGCCGTGGATGAAGCTGTTCGTCCTGCGGCGAGGAGAAAGCCAGTATGCAGGGAGCCGACTACCTTCGCCACCACGCTCAACGCAGTGGAATGCTAGGTCCTGACGCCAATGCTATATTGACCTCTTGACTGGCACCAGTGCTACATGACCCCTTGACTGGCAACAAAGGTGATAATATGTCACCGGTTGTGACTTGAGCAGGTGCATTACAAAACGGTCTGGCTCTTGCCCTCTCTAGCCCTCTCTAGCGCTCATGTAGAACACGTCGTGCATGTTTTCTGCGTGGAGTCCCAAAGAAGCAGGTAACAACTTGCTTCGGGGGCTCCGCGAAACAAGATGCCGAAAACAGGTCCCGAACACGAGCCTCTCAACTGCCCGCCTCCTGTCGCCCCTAGCAGGGAAGCCGACGAGCGGCGGCCGCTCCTTCGACGGCCATCCCTCCCCGCAGGGCCAGCCCACCAGGTGGCGGCTCGAGCCCTCCCAGTCATGCTGGCCCGCGCGCTGCTCGTCCGCGCCCTCCTGCTCGCCGTGCCGAGCCTGCGCGCCTGCGGTGCCCCAGCGGCAGGCGCAGGCGCAGGCGCGGGGGCCGCCGCGCTGGACGCCCGCAGGCTGCTCGAGGCCCTCCGCACGCGCGGCGCCGACGTGGACGCCGACGTGGACGTGGAGGTGCCGGCGGCGCCGCACCGGCGCGCGCGGCCGCTCGGCGCCGACGTGGGCGCCGACGTGGGCGTGCCGGCGGCGCCGCACCTGCGCGTGCGGCGAGCCAAGCGGAAGGGCACGGTGCTGCTGTCTGTGCCCCTGCGGGAGGCCGTGCGGCCCTTGCGCGAGCCCGCCGCCGAGGTCTCGGCGGCGCTGGGGGCCGCCGGCCTCGGCGGCGGCGGCGCCGAGGCCGAGGAGCTGCGGCTGTGCCTGGCGGTGCTGCGCGAGCGGCGCCTCGGCCGCCGCTCGCGCTGGCACTACTGGCTGCGGCCCCCGCGCGCCCGCGGCCGCGGCGCCCAGCTGCCGGGCGCGGCGCCCCCGGAGGTGCGGGAGGCGGCCAGGCTGTTGTTGGGCGCGGGCTCCGAACGGTCAGGGCTGGCCCTGCGGGCCGCGGCGTACCATCCGGGCCTCGCTGGGCTCTCTGGCGGGCTCGGCCTCTCCAGCCAGGACCTCGACGCGCTCGGCGCCCTGGCCAGGCGCAGCACCGCCAGGGGCCTCCCGGGCCCGCCCCTGGCGGTGCCTGGGCTGGAGCTGGTGGCTCGGGCCTGGAAGGACAGCCTCGCCAGCGTGTCCTTGCGGCTGGGCCCTCCCGGCGCAGCCCCTGGCGGGGAGCAGCACGTGCAGCTGGTGACCACCGAGGACGTGCCCGCAGGCGCTGCGCCGCTGCTGGCGGTGTGGGGTCGGAGGTCCAACCTGGAGCTGTGGGCTCTTGGCGACGCCACCGCCGCAGGCAGCAGGAGGGGCGCGCCGCTCGCTGTCGCGAGCGCCCCGGCGGGCTGCAGCGAACTGGACACCCGGCCGGACCAGGCCTGATGGGTCGATCTTCCAGCACCACTACCATAGGTAGGAGAGGGAGGGCAAAGAGGAGGAGGAGGAGGAGGAGGAGGAGGAGGAAGATGAGGAGGAGGAGGAAGAGGAGGAGAAAGATGAGGAGGAGGAGGAGGAGGAGGAGGAGGAGGAGGAGGAGGAGGAGGCGGAGGAGAGGAGAAGGAGGAGGAGGAGGAGGAGGAGGAGGAGGCGGAGGCGGAGGCGGAGGCGGAGGCGGAGGCGGAGGAGGAGGAGGAGGAGGAGGAGGAGGAGGAGGAGGAGGAGGAGGACCTCCCCATCCTCCCTTCTCCCCCGTTCTACCTATGGTAGTGGTGGAGGAGAATTGAACCATCAAGGCCGAGCTGGACGGTCTGGCGGCCGCGCCGCCAGGCGGGCGCTGGCCGGACGGAGCCGCCAGTAGGCTCCTCGCGTGCCATGGGGGCTCCGTCGCCAGGGCCTTGGCGAGCCTGCTGGCCGCCCTCGAGGACGCCGAGGCCGCCCTGGCCCTGATCGAGCCGCTCGCGCAGGCGGGCCAGGTGCCCATCGAAGGAGAACCAACGCCATGAACATCAACTGTTTGCGCTCCGCGCGGAGTTCTGGGATCCGCGCTGGGCCCCCCCCGGCGGCGCCTCCGGCGCCGCCCCTGGCGCGCGGAGCGCGGATGCAAGAAATCCGCGCGGAGCGCCCAAAGTTGATCTTTGTGGGTTTTGTTCCCTCTTCTAGCCCAGCCCCTTCCTGGAGGGCGCACGCCTGCAGCGCCGGCTCCTGCGCGGCGTGCACGACTTCGCCGCCGCCGCCCTGCTGGCGGAGGGCGGCCAGGCGGCGCTGGTGGAGGCCGCGTGGGCCGCATTCATCGACCACGGCCGGGCACGCGCTGCATCGCTCGGAGGTCGGCCAGTCGAGGCGGCGGCGGCCCCACCCCCCAGACCCCCTCGGGCAAGAACAAAACTCATATGACGGGATGTTTTTCGCTATTTTCGGCCTCGGAGGGCCCTCGCCGGGCCTCGGGACCGTCAAAAAACGACTGAGGACGAAAAACCGGTCCAGGGGAATGGGTCGAGACCTCCAGGGGTCGACGCAACGAAAAAAAATCATGACGTCGGGGGTCAGGACCCCCCCTGGCGTGGTTTTTACCCCTTCCGGGCCTTCGGACCCAGACACGCGACGTCCTGGTTTTTCCCATGGTCCCTGCGGGGCCCCTGGAAGTCCCGACCCCTTCCCAGAGACCGGTTTTTCATCCTGAGTCTTGGCATCGCTCGGACGTGTGCATCTTTCCGTCGGCGAGGAGCATCGAGGAGCATCCTTGACCATTTGGGGAAAAAGCCACGCACGAAATCGAAAAAATCACGGGGAATGGACGTCCGAGCGATGGCGAGGAGTCGTTCTTTGACGGCCCCGAGGACCGGCGAGGGCCCCCCGAGGCCGAAAATGGTCACAAGCCTTTTGTCCTGATTTTTTTTGCGATGCGATCGCGTCTCGGGAAGCTTCTCGTCGCCGCGGCTGGATCCCCTCCTCCTCCTCCTCCTCCTCCTCCTCCTCCTTCTCCTCCTCGGGAGGGGCCCAGGGCCCCCCTCGGGACGGATTTTCGGGGCGGAGCTGGGCCGGGCGGGCGGGAGAGCCGCCGGTGTCTCGAGTGCCCCTCCGCCGAATCGCGGGCGTTCCGGCGCTTGCAGCGGGGCGGGGCTGGCGCAGCGTGTCGGGTGTTGCTGGAAGTACCCCTGGCCCAAGGCACCCCCAGGATTCTCAGGGTAACCCAGACGGCCTCCAGGGCGCCCCCCAGCCCAGAGGGCCCCGGGGGCTCCAGAGCGGAGCGGAAAGCTGGGGGCACCTTGGGCCAGGGGCACTTCTAGCAACACCCGAGCGTGTGCCGACCATGCGGACAAGTACTCCCGGGTGGCGGAGTACCTGCAGCGGCTGGGGCACTCTGCAAGCCTGGAGGCGCCGATCGGCTTCGCGGCAGATTGCGTCCGCAGGCTGTCGTCCCTCTGATGGGCCTGTTTTCCACCACCTTCACCATAACTTGGAGGGCGAGGGGGTCCTCCCTCCTCCTCCCCCTCCTCTCCTCCTCCTCCTCCTCCTCCTCCTCCTCCTCTCCTCCTCCTCCCCCCTCCCCCTCCTCCTCCTCCTCCTCCTCCTCCTCCTCCTCCTCCTCCTCCTCCTCCTCCCCCTCCTCCTCTCCTCCCCCTCCTCCTCCTCCCTTCCTCCTTCTCCTCCTCCTCCTCTCTCCTCCTCCTCCTCCTCCTCCTCCCCTTCCTCCTCCTCCTCCTCCTCCTCATCCTCCTCCTCCTACTCCTACTCCTCCTCTTCCTCTTCGTCCTCCTCCTCATCCTCCTCCTTCCCCCCTCCAACGTATGGTGGTGGTGGTGGTGGAAAACAGGCCCATCACCCTCGGCGCGCCGGGCCACAAGGCCCACTTTGCGCTGGCGCGCCTGTACGATCTCCGGGGGTACTTCTCTGATGCGGTGGCGCATTTGAGGAAAGCCCACAGTATGAAGCGGGCCAGTGGCTATGACTTCGATTCCGATCCGGTGTTCCTCGTTGTGCAGAGCATGCTCCAGCACTACAGCCGCCATACCTTCTCACACCTGATGTCTCTTTCTGCAGAGCCGTCGATCAGACCTCCTGTCTTTATCCTGGGTCTGCCTCGGTCGGGCACTAGCCTGGTTCACCAGATGCTTTCAGCGTTTCCGAACGTACAAGCGCTGGGCGAATCACCAGTCATGGAAGAGCTTGATGGTGCGCTGCGGAGTGCCTACTTGGGAACGCCAGCGAAGAAGGGCGATCCCACTTTCATCGCTTTGGATTACCTGCCCCACTTGACAAGTGATGGTATTATGCAGGCGCGGAAGTACTTCTGCGACTTCCTGAAGGTACCTTTCGGAACAGAGAGCCTGATCGTAAATAAAAACGTGTTTGATTTCGCGTACGTCGGGCTCATACGTCTGGTTTTTCCGGATGCACGCATCGTCCATGTGCGCCGAGACCTTCGAGACGCAGCAGTTTCTATGTTCTTCCAAGATTTCCAGTCTGTGCGATTCTCCCACACCTTTGGTGACATCGTTCGCTTCATCAGCGCTTACTCTGCTTTGATGGCTCACTGGCAAGACGTCCTGCAGATCGAAGTGTTGGACATACGCTACGAGGCCCTCGTGACCGATGACGCAGAGCGCCGCAGGTTGATTGAGTATGTGGGCTTATCTTGGGATGACTATGTGATGGAAGGAGAGCAATGGAGACACGTCAAGGTCATAAAGACATGTTCGTTCTGTCAGACGCGCGCGCCGCTCTACAACAGCAGTATTGGGCGGTGGCGAGGCTACGCTGAACACATTCAGGAGCTTGGCTCCGTGGGCGATCATGGATAATATTTCGGACAAGCATCTTCAAGAAGGTCAAGAACATTCAAGGCGCTTTGCTAGCATCTGCTCACCAAATCGTCCCATGTGGTAACCAGTCAGCGGGATCAACCTCGGAGCAGGGCCAATGAACGAAGACACCGCCGTAATCTTAACAAGAGTTTGCAACCAGAAGTCCTCGGGCATGTGCTGTCCTTGCGCAGGCGAGGATTGCCGTCACGGTCTCCAGGACCGACAAACGTCAGAAGCCAAACGTTGCCGGGGCAATAGTGTGCATTGAGGCCATGGCCATAAGGAGGCCTTCTTCTGTGCCAGTATGCGGACAGGCTCAATGCGCACGCATGGCGTACATCAGGCCAGGCTCATCGGTGGTGTGGGGCAAGTGGGTGGCTCGCAGAAATAGTCCGCCACCTTGTTGTTCAAGCGGGCGTGCTGAATTGCAACCGTCGTGTTACCGCATGTGTCGAATGGCCTTCAGCCCATCCCGCCACCGTGCCTGTGTTATGGGTATGAATCCTATTTGATGTTCGTTGGGATCTCGTGGGCGGCCTCTCGGGGGCCTCTTGGAGACAGTTTGGCGGCCTCTTTGGGGCATCGTTGGGGCCTTTGGGGGGCTTTTTGGGGTCCCTTGGGGATGGCTTGGTTCGTGGGGGTTTCTTGACGACTCCCGGGCGCCTCTCGGGGACTCCTGGGGGCCTCTTTGGGCGAAAGGCTCGGATTTTCGGTTCGTGCTCCCTCTCGTGAGCCCCCTTAGAGCCGTCTAGCCCCCTTGGGCCGTCTTGGGGGCCGCTTGGGGCCCTCTTGGCCCGTCTTGGGGCCCCCCTTGGGCCCGCGACAAGTAACGCGCCACCACAGGGCAAAGCCCAGGGGGGACGCGGGAAGCCTCACGAGAGGTCGGAACTGCGGGCAAGACTCCGCCGGAGTGAGGCTGGAGGCCTAAGAGGATTGGGCGGGCCCAGGACCCGAGTGCACGCCCACTGCGTGTCCGGCGGCACGGTGGCGGATCAGTGTTGCCCACCATTTCGGCAATCTGAAACATGGGATCGCGCAGAGCGCCAAGCAGGCAGCCACGACATGCGCAGCATGTATTCTGCATGACGGCGCCTGTTGAGCCGCCGCAGGGCTGATGTGCGCGCTTCGCGATGCCACGCGGCAGGTGTATTTGTATGTATTTGTGTGTGTGTGTGTGAGTGTGAGTGTGAGTGTGAGTGTGAGTGTGTGAGTGTGTGTGTGTGTTCAGCCGAATCGGGCGCTTATGGGAAGATCGCGGACGCTTGGCGCGTGTATCGTCGGGGGTCGCGCCCTCCTCTGCCACGCGCCCGCCCTTGCATCCTCCCCTGCAGGTGCGGTTCCTCATTTTTCCGCCCTGCCTCACTCCTCACCACTCTCCTCTGAAAGTGCTGCCTCTGCCGCTCATCTTCGCACTCGATTTTCTTCGGTATGTCCGGCGGCATACCAAAAGCAGCGCGCCAGGAAAAATGTGCGTTCGGTGCGGGGCAGGGGGGCAGGAAGGGCGTTAGCAGAGGAGGAGTTCTACAGGCATTCGTCGACCGTTCGTCAGACAGGTAGCACCCTACGGGTCCCGATGATGGGTTATGAGGAAAGTCCTGGAGGCCTCGCGCGGCGCGTAATAGTTGCATTTTCTAGTCACCCGTCAGCTCCGTAAGCTATGGGTCGACGCTCGCGGCGCGGCGATGCTCCAGCGTCAGTCCGACGCAAATCCGATGCAATTTCGACGTAGTCAGACGTGAACCCGACGCAAATCCGACGTGGATCCGATGTAGATCGGGTCTCAGGTTGCCGCGCCAGGCCTTCAGGATTTTCCTCAGAGGGTGGGTGTCCTCGCACCCTCAGATGGAGGCTGGCCAGTGTGAGACGACCCCTGCCTACCGAGGGGGAAAGTCGCCCCGCCGCCCGCCGACGCCCGAGGCGGAGCCGCGGCCGCGGCCGCCCAGGCGCGGGAGAGGGAGCTGGACCTCCAGAGGAGCCCGCACCCCCTCCTCTTTCGGCAGCAGACCTCAACCACGCGCAGAGGGGGAATGGGGGAGGGGGGAGGGCTTCTTGGAAGCACCCCTGCTTCTTAGAAGGCGCGGGCCTCATCTATAGATGTAAGGCCGGCGCCTTCTGAGAAGCAGCCTCCTTCTAAGAAGCCCTCCCCCCTCCCCCTACCTCCTTGTGCGCGCCGCCAAAGTTCAAAGGAGCCTGGTCTATCCTCGCAATTCCGTCTCTGGCGTCGACTCGCGCCGATGAGAGCGCCTCTGGAGTCGGTGAGATGGCGCCGCGTCAGCGGCGATGTAGCGCCGATGTGGCGTCGATGTAGCGTCGATACAGCGTATGTAGCGTCGATTCGCGTCGACTCGCAAGAGCCGACAAGATGCGGGAGCCTAAGACCGTAACCCAAAGACCCTAGTCTTAAGACCCTAACCCGAAGACTTTAACTCACATGCCCCAGACCTAAGACCCCACCTTGGAGAGGCTAACTATACGATCTTAACCCTACCACCCCAACTTGGAGACCAGTCCTGGATACCCTAAACCTTAACCCTACCACCCCAACTCTAAGACCCAACCTAAGACCCTAACCTTAGGACCCTTTCCCAGACGCCATGAGCCTAAGACCCCAAGACCATAACCCCAATGCCCAAACCTCAAAACCTGAACCTGCATTTCATAACCCTGAGATCCAAACCGTATTGACCGAACCTTGGGACCCAAACCCTTCGGACCGTAACTTGAAGACCCTAACCCGAAGACCCTAGGCCTAAGACTCTACCCCTGATACCCTGACGATACGGTCCTACCCTAACGCCTTATCCCTAATATTCTAAACCTAATGTCCCAACCCCAGTTGCCAAACCCTAAGACCCTAACCCCGATGCCCCAACCCAAATACCCTGACCCGAAAACCATAACCCTAAGACCCTAACCCCAAGACCCGAACCTTATGGTCCTAGCCTTAAGAGCCGAACTCTAAGACCCTAACCCTGAGACCCTAGCGCTAATGCCCTAACCCGAAGACCCTCAAACCGACTGTCCTAACCTTACGACCCTAAGCGTAAGACCCAAACCCTGATACCCTAACCTTGGGACCCTCAACCGAGGACCCTAACCCGAATGCCCGAGCTTGGAAACCTAAACCGAAGGCCCTATCCGTAATAAGCTACCCCCATTGCCAGAACTCTTAGACCTTCACCGTACAACCCTAAACCGTATGCACTGACCCTGCGACACGAGCCCTAGTACCCAAACCCTGCTACCCAAACCCGAATTCCGAACCCTAAAATTCGAATCCCAAGGCCCTAACCTTAAGACGCTATCCTTCATACCCTACCCCGAAGACCCACCCCTAGTACCCGAATATTGAGACCCTTACCTTAAGACCTTAACCCGAAGACCCGATCCCTTTGACCCGAACCCCAATACCCCAAACTTAAGACCCTAACCCGAATGTCCGTACCCGAATGCCCGACCCCTAGCGCCGAACCTGGAAACCCGAGCCCTAAGAACCTACATCGGTACTCGAATGTCTTAACCCTAAGATCCGAATGCCCTACCCTGAAGACCTGACACTTAACCCTAAGACCCTAATCCTGACGCCGTAAAGCCCCCCCTCACCCTAGTTGAACCCTGGCACTTAGTCCCTCAGACCCTAATCTTAACACCCTAACCCTAAGACCGTAATCCCTAGCCTTAAGCCCCTCAGACCCGAATCCTAACATCTAACCCTAAGACCCTAATCCTCAGACCCTCGCGCGAAATTCCCTAAACCTACGACACGAACCCCTGATATACGAACCCTATTATCGTGACCCTCAAACTCCAATTCTACTGCCCAAGCTCTAAGACCCTAAGCCTGATACCCGAACCTTACGACCGTAGCCCGAATGCCTTAACCCGAAGGCCCTAACCCGAAGGCACTAACCCGAAGACGCCCTAACCCAAATATCCCAACCTTCATACCGTATCCATAAGTAACCCTAATGGCCTACCCCTGAGACCCGAAGCCTGAGACCCTATCCCTGGACCTAACCCTGATGCCCTAACCTTAAGACCGTAACCCCAATACCCTAAACCTGATGCCATAACCTGACGACCCTAAACCTATTGAGGAGGACCCTCAACCTATTCAGACCCGCACCCTAAGTCCCCAACCCGAGTGCCCAAACTCGGAAACCCGAACCCTAAGACCATGACCCGGGCGCCCTAAGCAAAAGACCCTGGACCCGAGACCATAGCCCCACTACCGTAAACCTAAGGCCGTAACCCTAAGACCCAAACTAAGATCCTAAACTGAAGACCTTAATCCACATGCCCCAAACCTACCCCTCTTCCCCAGACATCCCCACCCCATCCCCGGGACTGGCTTTTCATCCTGCGTCGTTTCTTGAAGGCCACGGGAACACAAAACGGGGCCTTATGGAACGAAAGCTGGGAAGGACCTCCTCCCTCCTCACCCTCCCCTCCCCTCCTTTCCCCATTCCCCCATCCTTCCCCTCTCTCCTCCCTTGCCCTTCGGCTTCGGGCCAAAACTCATGCCGCAGGCGGCCGTCCGGGACGGTTCCGGGTTCCCCGGGAGCCTTTCGACGAGGCGCAGGTGATGGATAGCATCCTGGGGCCCGAAAGCTTCCCAAGCAAAAGCTGAAACTATGCCTCCTCCTCCCATCCTCCTCCCCTGCTGATCGGCGGGCGTCGGCAGCAGCCGCAGGATATCGCAAACACCTTTTTCCTGCTCGCCCCGAGCAGCGGCCCGGCTTCCCTGAGCCAGAATGCCTGCGAAGGCAGCACGTTCAACACTGGCTCCATTCTGTTTTAAGAGAAAAGCCAGCTTCTGAACAGGCTTGCTCGGCACATCACCTCTGCCAACTGCTCACACTCGGCCCCCCTTGTGTCTGCCACCCTTGCCGCCCTCGAACTTCACCAGTTTCATGTCCTCACCAGCATGTTTTACTGTCTCGAACTCGCCATCGGCTATCTCGTTGGCCGTCACTGCGCCGAACTGCTCGGCCATCGTCCTCAGAAACTTCCCGCGCCAACTCGGGTACTCGGCCAGCTCGATTGCTCCGCACATCATCATACGAATCGCCTCACAATGACTCTCCTCCACCTGCACGCTAACAAAACCTTCAACTCAACGATGGAGCTCACATCTTCTGGCCCCTCCTGCTTGACGTAGCTGCTCACGGGGACCTCTGGGAACGCATCGAGTAGATCCTCCGTGCCCGGCGCCACCGCCGGCAGTCCCGACCGGCCTGACCTCACCAGGTGGGCGTAGGCCTTCTCGAGCTGATGGAGGTTGTCCATTCTCTTCTCCGCGTGGGCTGCCGTTCATTGTACCTGGACATTTCCCGTGTTGATGCAGAACGTCAGCGTCAGCAGTCCCCGCACCGGCAGGGCCACGAGCTTCTCGCTCTTCACCTTCGCCCGAGCAATCGTCCTCTGCGTGATCAGCGCCTCCGGCTCGCACAGCGTCTCGATGAGGCACGTCAGTGCGTCCACCGTTCCGGCCACGGCAAACTTCATCGGGGATCTCGGCACTGGGCAAAGTAGCCTCTCGATGGTCACAGACTGCTTGATCTTGAGCCAAATCCGCTACTGATTTGGTGTGATTCTGCGCTAGTTTACCTCGCTCTTGTCGCCTTCGTTTCTCGCCGGCTGCTCGTCGAAGATGTGTCGCTTCATCGGCTAGCTGACACCGTCCACCTCGCACCGTCGCTCGCAGCATATCAGTTGGTCTCACCTAATCTTTGGTACGGCCATCAGCAAGTTGACTGGAAGTCGGTGCCCATCGAATCGTCGCCGATAATCGTGATAGGGACTCCCTGATGATGATAATGATGATGCTAGTGATGATGGTGATGATGATGAGGATGATGATGATGATGACGATGATGAGGATGATGATGATGATGACGATGATGATATCGATCGCCGCCCTCTTATCCTTGACTGGGGAACCCGATCCCGCGATGTTGTCGTACGCTGACTTACAGGCGATCACACACACCGAACCCTTTTTGGCGAACGACTCCCCTCGACGAACCTGATCGAATTCGACATCCATCGCCTTCTGCAACAAACACATCATCCATTCGTGATGCCCCAATCCGTCTGCCAAAATCTGGACTTCCACCGCTAGCGTAGCAGCCACTACCCGTTTCAATCGACACGGGCGCCACACCAACGGGTTGTTTGAGTACCGTGTCTGCTCGGATTTGCAAATGCTGCATCCGTGTGGGTCATGAGCGTGAGACTTTCGACTGCAATGGCATGAAAGGTGATAGACATGTCCAAAAACTGACGAGCCCGACGAAGCATCTTATTAATCAACTTTCGCGTAGCCATCGTCGGACCACCCATCTGCTGTTGCGCCAAATTCTCTTGCACAGACAGGTCGAGGCGAGTCTGCGACTGGAGCCAGTTGCCCTCGCCCAGCGCCTTCCTGCATGCCGAGATCTCTTTTGGACTCAGCTCGCGCTCATCCGGCGCTGCCTGATCAGCTTTCAGCATCTTCATGCCCTGCGCGAACGGTTGCTGGGACACCGTGATGCTGAACTCCTGGTTCTGCTTGACCTGCGACCCGCAGAACCCTCCCTCGCGGACCTGCCACTTCCAAAAGGGGAGCGCCTGCCACAGATGCCTCACGATCTTCTCGTACTTGTTCCAGGCGCCACCCGTGATGACGTCGTCCACGTAGATGACCAGGATGCCCGACAGTTTCATGTCGTCGTCGCGGCAGTAGAGCATGCACGGGTCGAGCCTCGACTGGGTCAGGCCCGCCCCTTTCGCCACTGACACGAACTTCCTCAACCAGCGCTTCGTAGCGTCGTTCAGGTCGTACAGGGGCAGGTCCATGCGGACGAAGGCATCTCCAGCAACCTCTGGTACCCCACCTGGTGGCTGAACCATGTACAGCGGACCGCCCGGCCTGTCCAGCTTGTCGCTCTCGAGGAACGCGCCTTTCATGTCGCCAATCTGGATATCCCACTGGTGGCTCGCGATCAGCAGCAGCGCCATGGCCCTCGCGGTCTAGCTGATCGTGGGCGCCTCCGCGTCGCCCTTCTCCACCAGGTTCAAGAGGTCGGGGTCGCCGAAGCCCTTGACCGTGAGCCTCGCCTTGACCACGCCACCGTCCTTGTTCACCAAGACGTACCTGGACGTCAGGATCCGATCGGGACACGTCAACCTCATCCTCTTGGATTCCTAAAGGCTCAGCACGGTCACAGCTCGCTTCTCCTTGTGTATCGTATTCCACTCCACCGCCTTCGCCTCGTCGATCTTCTTCTTCATCTCGGGCGCCGCATTCGACTCCTTCAGCTCGTTGCGCCCCTTCGCGATCAGACAAGACACCACGTCCACGTCCACGTCTCCGGGGTGTAGCCGCTGCGCGACTCCCGGACCAGCAGGCGGTATAACCTCTACGTACAACCTGAAGGATGGGGAAGCCCACAGCGGCTGGCCCCCCTGCCGCCCTTCTCCAGTCAGCCCCCAGGGGGGGGACGCGGGGAGCAGGAGCCCAGGAGGCCAGAAGAGGAACCAGGGAGACCGAAGAAACCAGGACGAGAACCAGGGGGCCCGAGGAGGGGGAAGGGGAGGGGGGGAGGGGAGCCCGACCAGAGAGTGGCAGGGGGGGGGCAACCATGGGAAGAGGGAAGACCGTCGCGTCTCGATCGCGTGTACAGCCCCGCAACAAAACCCGCACCAGCCCACACAACGACCGCCCGAGGGGTGCGCCCGACCTGGTCCCCCATGGAGGTGGCCGCAACAGCGGTGAGCACCACGCACAGTGGCCCCACTTGATGCATTTAGTCAAACCGACCCCTATTGGGGGGCCGACGCGCCAAGAGGCCCAGAACTGCCAGGCTGTATGACGCTCCACCCTGGGTCCAGACCCCAGGAGGCCCGAAGGGGAGGCCCCGCCCCCTGGGACCCCACCCACGGGGGGAGCGTGACGATCCAGACGTTCGTCCTAAAGAGAGCGCCCGAGAGACGAGATTCACGGAAACATCACCCACAAAACAATTTCATTCAAAAACACGCCACACGTTTCTCCCCGGCCGCGTGGGGCAGGGGGCGGCTGGCCACACGGTGGAAACCGGCGACCTGGCGCAGATGGATGGGGCAAGCCCTTCCTTGCGCCGCCCCCAGATGGTCGGGGGAACCCGCCATCGACAGCGTGCGGTGTAGAAACACCAACACGGGCAGCGCAGCCAAAATCCGAAACTTGTTGTGTGGCGCTCGTGTCCCCAGACGCTTCGTGTTCATGGACCTCGCATTCCGTTACCAAGCTCTCGCCCTCTTCATAGCTTCCCTATCCTGTTCACTCCGCGCTCCCATCTATGTTGGCCCTTATTACCACCTTCTGGTTTCGATGGGTCGTTTTAGGACGCCCACCCCGCCCGACCATGGCCGAAACCACCGCCGAGTGAGACCGGCGCCCAGGGACTGCACACCCCGCCCGACCATGGCCGAAACCACCGCCGAACGACATGTGCACACCCATTTGACGGTGCGCCTAGACCAAGGGCGTCGCCGTCCTGCCACCCCGCCCACCAGGGGAAAGGTCTGGAGACCCAACCGCCCCTGATAGGTGTTTGGACGAAGTGGGTTGTACACTCCCGCCCCCGAACAATCAAATGTGTCCAGTGATAGGCTCGCAAGTGCCAGTGGCCAGTGACCCAAAACAATAGCAACGAACCTAACACCACCGAAGGCTCAAGAGGGGGCGCCCCCGGAGGGGCATGGGTTAGCCGTGTCCCCCCTCCACCAAACCCTACCCCTTGACCACGAAAGTCCAAGCACACGAAGACCCGTGACCCAGCACAACAGCGGCGATGGTGAAGGACTAGCCAATCCCGCAGGTTAGAGTGGGGGCTACCGACCCGCCTCGGTCAGTGGCTCCCCCTCACCCCTGCCATGGCTAGTCTTGCACACTCCTCCTGTGGTCCGGGATGGGGTCCAGTGGAGGGACGTTGTCCCAGGTGCGGCCGTGTTCAGGTAGAACTGGAGGCTTGTGTACCTGCACCTGCAGACAAGACACCTCAGGCAGCTTCACTCTGATCTCATCCATCGTATTGATCTGGACCAAGCACTCCGAGTGGATTCCAGGAACCCTCTGTTCGGGCAGCTCCACATAGTGCGGTTGGTCCATCCTGCTCCCCACATGCCCGATCGCCATCAGCACCAGCATCTCCTTCTCGATATCCTCCTTGGCGATGAAGAGCACCTCCGTGCACTGTTCCTTAGCTGGCCGATCCTCCTCATCGACCGTCGTCTTCGTGTAGTACCTCTTCCGCTTTTGCACCTCCGCCGCCGTGACCTCCCCCCCATGATCTCGCTTAAGGGGTCCACCGCCGTCTCTGACGATGCCGAGGTCCCACCTATCTCACGTGTCCTCGCTCGGCGGCTTGGTGATCTTGATCTCCTCCGCGCTTCCAGCGGTCGACCTTTGAGTCTCTCCACCTCCTATCGTACATATCCTGGTGTCTCCTTCATCTCTGCGGGGTCTTGGTCGGGTCGATCCTCTCCAGCATCTCCGTCTCGGTCCTGATCGGGGGGTGAGCCCGCCTCCTCGATCTCCTTGTCACTGCCTGACATTTCCACCTCCGCGTAGTAGCTGATCTGTGCATCTGGCGGAAACTCCACCTCGGGATATCTGTGTAACCTGGCTGTCGGTACCCCCTGGCGATGGCCTCTGGTGACAGCAGGTCCTCCTGCAGGCCCCACGACAGGATCTCCTCACGTGATCCAGGCCGAAGCTGCCAGGCCTCCGCCAGCAGCCACTGTGCGCCGAAGGCGATGACGTAGTTGTCGCGCAGTCGACCCACGACTCGCGCCTAACAGCGCAACCCTGCCTTGGCGGCCTTCTTCGAGTTGCCCTTGACCTTCCACCAGAAGGTCACGAAGTCATGAACACCTGGCGTACTCGCGGTCTCGCATCCAGTGCTGCGCGCATTGGCCGGTCGTCCTTCAGCGCCACTGTCGCCATGCGCGCCGCCTGCCTCACGGCAGGCCTCCGCGCGAATTCCTGGTCGTGTAGCACCGCCGAGTTCGTCGCCGCCGAGTTCCCCTCGGGCTGCAGCTTCTCTGGCAACGGCGGCTCGCGCCCAAACGCCCACTGGCGGGGAGAGTAGCCCGATCTCCGTGTCAGTCGATTCTTGGCCTCGCACGTGCTGGCGACGGCCTCCAGCCACTCTCCTTTCGTCGAGATCTGCTGATCGTCAATCACCTTCTTGAGTATCCGCTCGAACCACTGCCCATGCACCTCCGCCTCCGCGTTCTGCTCGTGCGCCTCGCCTGGCGCTGTATCCACCACCGCGGTCCTGTCCTTCTCGAAGCCGTCCATCATGGTTGGGCCGAGGTTCGTCGTGCCGGAGTCCATCTCCACCCGACATGGCGCGTGGTAGTGTTGGACTTGCGTCTTGTGGTACAGAACGCGCAGCACCTGCGACGTCTCTTGCTCAAAGAATGGCTCGACCTGCTGCAGCTCGGAGCCCGCGTCCACGATGTTCAGGCTCTTCACGGTCATGGGGCAGCAGATTCTGCCCGGCAGATGCTTCACGTCGATGAATAGCGTGTGCAACGGGGGCAGGTCCTTCGTCGGTGCCGCTGGTTGCAGAACCTTAAGCTTCACATGATGACTGCACACGTCGCACACCAGTTGCTTCGCTAGCTCCATCGCCGTCTCACAGGCACCTCCATTACGCAGTACACGGGCGAGGGTGTCAGCTCCTGGATGTCCCAGGTTCTTGTGCAGGCTCATCACTGCCACCTTGGTCTGGTTCTCCGTGAGCTTGGTCACCTCCTTCTGTTCCGTCGCGGCCGTCAGGACCTCCACGGCCCTTCTCCTGTCCAGCGCTGCCAGCGCTCCTGCACGAAGCGAACCAGCAGCGGGTTGGGGTACGTCTTCGTGTGCTCGCTCCTCTTCAGTCCGCTCTTCATGACGTCGATCGCATGTACGTGCTGCCGCCTTGACAGAGCACCTCCACCGTCTCCGCCATCACCCAGTCGTTTGTCAGGAACTGCCACTGTTTTGCGAATCTCCTGCCCGTGTCCGGCTCGGTCAGGCCGAGCGCGCATCCCGCCGTCTTCACCACGTGCACTTGACCCTTGACTCCGTTCAGAAAGGCCCCCATCCCCGCAAGCGTCCAGGTTCCACCTCCAAGCGGTGCTTCGAACAGAAAGACTCCGCCGAGCGCCATCAGCGTTCGGGCCATCTTGATACACAAGCGTACGTAGCCAACTGCCTTCTGGTAGTCCCGGATCCACCGACCCATTTCCTTCGGCACGGGGTTGAGATTCTGCAGCTTCGATAGCATCCGGCATGGCGGTGACATGGTCAGTAGCCACGACCTTTCGGTCTCGATGATCTCCTCCGCTTGTCGCCTGACATGGGGCCTGTCCAGATCCCATCCCGTCTTCAGGTCGAACGCCCCGAGGCTGGTGACGCGGGCAGCTGCAGCCGCCTGTGCCATTCGCAGCGGCGAGAACAGATCCAGCACTCCGACGTCGCTCCTGGTCTCGATGCGAGCTCCTGCCGCCGCAGACTCCAGCGATCTCCTGTCTGCTTCTTCGTCAGCACCACTGGCTTCACCCCTGGTGTGTCCCCGTTTGCCTCCTTGACCAGGTTGATCTGCCGCTTCGTCTTCTTGTAGACCTCCACGCCCTCCGTCTTCCAGTCCAGGACCCTCTCCACGTCTGCGCACGCCGGGGGCGTATACTTTACAAGCGCGAAGAAGCCCTGTGGCGCGGGGATGGGGGGGGAAACAGGCGGGGGGAAGGGGCGGGAGGGAGGAGGGGGTGAAACAAGAAGGGGCAGCTCAACCCGGAGCCGCCAACGTTAGCCTCAATCCGGCGGCCCGGCCTGCGACACGAGCCGCAATCGCAGCGCGGCGCGCCAAGCCGCCACGGGCCCCCCGGCAGCGCGGCGGCGCGGGGCGGCAGCGAAACGGCCCAGCCAGGGCATGGATGGGCCGCGCGGCTGACAAGGGTACCATTACCTGAGCGAATGATGCCATACCTGAGAGAGCGAAAAGGATATTTGGGAGCGGACACATGGAATTAGTTGGGACGAGTGGGACGAGGAAAAAGATGCTCGCTATCAGGCGGAACAAGATGCTCGCTATCAGGCTCTAAGACAAGAAGAAAAGGCTCGAAGACAAGAAGAAGAGGCTCGAAGACAAGGCCTGTTGCTTTCAGTTCTTCGCGAGTACAGCATACTCTTCCTCAAGGCGGCCGCAGGCTTGGTGCGTCTCCTCTGCGAGGACCTGCTGAACCTGTTCGTGCAGTGGGGATTCGTCGTGAAGTTTTGGGACGACCTCGGTTCGGGGATGAAGGCCTTCACTGCTTCGTCCATGGCCGTCGGGTTCGCGTGCTCTTGCGCCGGCCCGCTGAAGGACACCTACGGAGCGTACAGGGTGCGCAGTCGGGCAGTGGAGTCTGGGCTCGCGGCGGAGCTGCACGTCCGGACGTCTCCGGACGTCTCGGGCGCCGCGGACATTGGGCGCTGCGTAATGGGGGATCATAAATGGGGGGGCGGCGAGTGTGGTCCGAAAAGGTACCCAAACGGTACCTAAACGAGCCCCCTGGGGCTCCGGAGGGGCCCGAAAGGGGCACGAAAGGGGACCTTTTCTGACCCCCCCATTTGTGACCCCCCCATTAAGCCACGCCCAAGGACATCGAGAACGAGACGAGCCATTTTCTGGAAGAAGAGGCTCAGCCGACAAGCCAGCCACAGGGCCCGAGTGAGGGCGTGGCCCGAGGAGATCAGCCGGCGCCGCCTTCCACCGGCGACGCGCGCGGCGAAGGGAGGAGCAGGAGGGGAGTCATGCTCTACAGTGGCAGCGTGTTGAGCTTCATCCAGGAAGGCCGCGCGAGGCACTCGGTTGCTGCCCACCGTGTTCTCGTGATCTGTGCACTCATGTACTGGGTCGGCATGGCGTTGCTTCCCGTGCTTTTCGGCAGCTCCATCACGGGCGGCATTGATGCATCCGTCCCGCAAGCAGCGGTCCTCTATTTCTTCCTGCTTAACGTCTGCAGCATCCTGGGCGAGCTCTGGATCGTCATCCACACCGAGGTGGGCCATTACATGATATTCTTTACGCTTCGCGTATCCCCACCAGCCCATCTCACAACAGCAACTCTCGCGAAGCATGCCGACAGTCGTGTTTTTCAGGCGTGTGTCCGCTTGGCCCTGCATATCTCCCCTGTTACTCCTTCCTCCCGCCTCCTTGTACATCCTCCTTGTGGGGGGAGCGGGAGAAGGACGAGGCGGAGGAGGATGGAGAGAAAGCGCTCCTCGTGGTTTGAGTCGTTTGGGGTTTCTCGTCCTGGTGTGAGTCGTTCGGGCCCTTCTTCCTGGTGTGAGTCGTTCGGGCTCTTCGTGGTGTGAGTCGTTCGGGCTCTTCGTCCTGGTGTGAGTCGTTCGGGCTTCTCGTGGTGTGAGTTGTTCGGGCCCCTCGTCCTGGTGTGAGTCGTTCGGGCCCCTCCTCCTGGTGTGACTCGTTCGGGCTCCTCGTGGTGTGAGTCGTTCGGGGCCCTCGTCGTGGTGTGAGTCGTTCGGGCTCCTCGTGGTGTGAGTCGTTCGGGCGCCTCGTCCTGGTGTGAGTCGTTCGGGCCCCTCCTTCTGGTGTGAGTCGTTCGGGCTCTTCGTGGTGTGAGTCGTTCGGGCCCCTCGTCCTGGTGTGAGTCGTTCGGGCTCCTCGTGGCGTGAGGCGTTCGGGCACCTCGTCCCCTTTTGGGGCGTCTTGGGGGCCTCTTGGCGGCCCCAGGGGCTTCTAGGAGCGTCTTGGGTGCCTTGGGGGAGCCTCTTCGGGCCTCTTGGGAGCCTCTTGGAGGCCGTTTGGGGCGTCTTGGGGGCCTCTTGGCGGCCCCAGGGGCTTCCAGGAGCGTCTTGGGTGCCTCGGGGGAGCCTCTTGGGGCCTCTTGGGGGCCTCTTGGGGGCATCTTGGGGGCCTCTTGGAGGCCTCTTGGGGGCCTCCTGGGGGCCTCTTGGGGCCATCTTGGGGCCTCTTGGTGCCTCCTGGGCGCTTCTTGGGGCCATCTTGGAGAGAATCGATCAAAGAAGAGGGGAGCTTTAAGGCTGAGGCTGAGGCAGGCTGAGGCTGAGGCTGAGGCTGATGCAGGCTGAGGCTGAGGCAGGCTGAGACTGAAGCCGAGGCTGAAGGCAGATTGAGGCTGAGGCTGAAGCAGGCCGAGGCTGAGGCTGAGGCTGAGGCAGGCTGAGGCTGAGGCTGAGGCAGGCTGATGCTGAGGCAGGCTGAGGCTGAGGCTGATGCAGGCTGAGGCTGAGGCAGGCCGAGGCCGAGGCTGAAGGCTGAGGCTGAGGCTGGCAGAGGCTGAGGCTGAGGAGGCTGAGGCTGAGGCTGAGGCTGAGGCTGAGGCAGGCTGAGGCTGAGGCTGAGGCTGAGGCAGGCTGAGGCTGAAGGCAGAGGCTGAGGCTGCTGGCTGAGGCAGGGCTGAGGCTGAGGCTGATGCAGGCTGAGGCTGAGGCAGGCTGAGGCTGAGGCCGAGGCTGAAGGCAGACTGAGGCTGAGGCTGAAGCAGGCTGAGGCTGAGGCTGAGGCAGGCTGAGGCTGAGGCTGAGGCAGGCTGGCTGAGGCAGGCTGAGGCTGAGGCTGAGGCTGAGGCTGAGGCTGATGCAGGCTGAGGCTGAGGCAGGCTGAGGCTGAGGCCGAGGCTGAAGGCAGACTGAGGCTGAGGCTGAAGCAGGCTGAGGCTGAGGCTGAGGCAGGCTGAGGCTGAGGCTGAGGCAGGCTGATGCTGAGGCAGGCTGAGGCTGAGGCTGAGGCTGATGCAGGCTGAGGCTGAGGCAGGCTGAGGCTGAGGCCGAGGCTGAAGGCAGACTGAGGCTGAGGCTGAAGCAGGCTGAGGCTGAGGCTGAGGCAGGCTGAGGCTGAGGCTGAGGCAGGCTGATGCTGAGGCAGGCTGAGGCTGAGGCTGAGGCTGATGCAGGCTGAGGCTGAGGCAGGCTGAGGCTGAGGCCGAGGCTGAAGGCAGACTGAGGCTGAGGCTGAAGCAGGCTGAGGCTGAGGCTGAGGCAGGCTGAGGCTGAGGCTGAGGCAGGCTGATGCTGAGGCAGGCTGAGGCTGAGGCTGAGGCTGATGCAGGCTGAGGCTGAGGCAGGCTGAGGCTGAGGCCGAGGCTGAAGGCAGACTGAGGCTGAGGCTGAGGCTGAGGCTGAGGCTGAGGCTGAGGCTGAGGCAGGCTGAGGCTGAGGCTGAGGCAGGCTGAGGAGGCTGAGGCTGAGGCTGATGCAGGCTGAGGCTGAGGCAGGCTGAGGCTGAGGCCGAGGCTGAAGGCAGACTGAGGCTGAGGCTGAAGGCAGGCTGAGGCTGAGGCTGAGGCAGGCTGAGGCTGAGGCTGAGGCAGGCTGAGGCTGAGGCAGGCTGAGGCTGAGGCTGAGGCAGGCTGAGGCTGAGGCCGAGGCTGCAGGCAGACTGAGGCTGATGCAGGAGCAGGCTGAGGCTGAGGCTGAGGCAGGCTGAAGCTGAGGCTGAGGCTGATGCTGAGGCAGGCTGAGGCTGAGGCTGAGGCTAATGCAGGCCACTGCGACTGTCATCGCGAATGCGACTACGACTGCGAGAACAGCAGAACTCTACAACTGGATTCTCATCTGAATCTTAAGGGGGATGCTTCCAGATATGCTCCTACACATCGCTGTTAGGTTGCTTTGCCGGGATAATCAATGATTTTGCTTGGAAAGAAGAGGGGAGCTTTAATGAGCGCTGGCCCCTCAGAAGGCCAAACTGGGGCCAAAACCGTAGTAAAATCAATGATTCTGGCTTCAAAGAAGAGGAGAGGGTTTTTTCTGCCTCCCCCCGTCGGGGCCAGAATCCTCGTGAGGGGTGTCGTTTTTTAGCCCTCCCAGGGGTCGAAAAAGACCCCTCCGGCCACCCGCAAAAGGACCTCTCCAGGCCCAGGGGGAGGGGGTAGGGGGAGGGGTAAACCCCTCCCCGAATGGGAAGAAGCGGGGTTGAGAACAGAGAGAGCTCCCTAAACCACTCACGCCCAAAGGGCTGGTGGGAGTAGTTGTAGTAGTAGTAGTAGTAGTAGTAGTAGTAGTAGTAGTAGTAGTAGTAGTAGTAGTAGTAGTAGTAGTAGTAGTAGTAGTAGTAGTAGTAGTAGTAGTAGTAGTAGTAGTAGTAGTAGTAGTAGTAGTAGTAGTAGTAGTAGTAGTAGTAGTAGTAGTAGTAGTAGTAGTAGTAGTAGAGTAGTAGGAGTAGTAGTAGTAGTAGTAGTAGTAGTAGTAGTAGTAGTAGTAGTAGTAGTAGTAGTAGTAGTAGTAGTAGTAGTAGTAGTCGTAGTAGTCGTAGTAGTAGTAGTAGTAGTAGTAGTAGTAGTAGTAGTAGTAGTAGTAGTAGTAGTAGTAGTAGTAGTAGTAGTAGTAGTAGTAGTAGTAGTAGTAGTAGTAGTAGTAGTAGTAGTCGTAGTAGTAGTAGTAGTAGTAGTAGTAGTAGTAGTAGTAGTAGTAGTAGTAGTAGTAGTAGTAGTAGTAGTAGTAGTAGTAGTAGTAGTAGTAGTAGTAGTAGTCGTAGTAGTCGTAGTAGTAGTACTGGTAGTAGTAGTGGCCGTACCACCATGCGTAGAAGTAGTAATAGTAGAGGTAGAAGTAGTAGTAGTGTGAGTCGTTCGGGGCCCGCGTCGTGGTGTGAGTCGTTCGGGCTCCTCGTGGTGTGAGTCGTTCGGGCGCCTCGTCCTGGTGTGAGTCGTTCGGGCCCCTCCTTGTGGTGTGAGTCGTTCGGGCTCTTCGTGGTGTGAGTCGTTCGGGCCCCTCGTCCTGGTGTGAGTCGTTCGGGCTCCTCGTGGGGCCTCTTGGGGGCCTCTTGGAGCCTCTTGGGGCCTCTTGGGGGCCTCTTGGGGGCCTCTTGGGGGCCTCTTGGGGGCCTCTTGGGGCCTCTTGGGGCCTCTTGGGGGCCTCTTGGGGGCTTCTTGGGGGCCTCTTGGGGCCGCTTGGGGGCCCCTGGGGGGTCTCTTGGAGGCCTCGTGGGAGCCTCCTGGGGGCCTCTTGGGGGCATCTTGGGGCCTCTTGCGACCTCCTCAGAAGCGCAAAGAAGAGCTACCCCCTGAGAAGGACAAAGTGACGCCAAAACCGTCGTAAAATCAATGGTTTTGCTATGAAGGACGATGGGCGCTGCCCCCTTCAGAAGCCCAAAATGGGGCCAAACCCTAGTAACATCAATGTGTTTGGCTTCACAGAAGAGGAGAGGGACTTATCTCCGCCCCCCCGTCGGGGCCAGAATCCTCGTGAGGGTCGTCGTTTTTTAGCCCTCCCAGGAGTCGAAATTGACCCCCGTGACGACCCGCGGGACCCCCTCTCCAGGCCCAGGGGGAGGGGGTAGGGGGAGGGGTAAACCCCTCCCCGAAGGGGAAGAAGGGGGGTTGAGGACAGAGAGAGCTCGCTAAACCACTCACGCCCAAAGGGCTGGTGGGATTAGACTGCGGCGAGAGCGTGTGCAAGGCGGTCACGGGCAACGGCATGGAAGAGGCGATGGCTGTCGTGTCAATATTATTCAGCGCACTGGGTCGCTACGACACGTTTACCGACGTGGTGTTCACAGTGATGCTTTGGAAAACACCTCCAATTACACAGCTCGTGTTCACGCACACGCTGCACGGTGCCATCCTACGCTTGCCTGTTCCTCTGCACTACGTCGCCCTCTTTTCCCTCGTCTGTGGTGTTTTTGGCTTGCAGGGGGTTCCTGGGGTGATCCTGGTATGCGCCAAGAAGATGCTCCCTGCCGCTTTCAAGTTGAATGAGTTCAACCTGTTACTTGCTATCGTTGACATCGAGGCTAAGCAGCGACCCGCTGAGCTGGGTCCTTAGGAGGAATTGGGGTTGGCGGAGAAGAACGGGTGGACGGGGAAGGGCACCTTTTTCTGAGCCCTTGGTTGCCGCTAGAGGGGGCTTCGAGGCGCGTCGCGTGGATGAAGGTGTCTGGTGTTGGCGGTACTACGCCAGCACGGCGCGCCTGACGACGCCCGCGCTATAGCAGCCTTGCTCGGGCCGGCCTGGCCAGTGCCCCGAAGCGGGTGTAGATCGTTCCCCATGTCTTAAGATCCTCTTGTTTATGTTATGTTATGGTATGGTATGGCAAGTTCAGGTTTGTTACGCCATGTTGTGCACTGTGATATTACGTTGTGTTACTGCATGGCATGCTATGTTATCCCCCATCTCCAAAGGATGGGATTCTAGTTGTTAGTCCGACCGCGCCAACTCACTCACTCATTCACTCACTCACTCACTCACTCACTCACTCACTCACTCACTCCTCCTCCTAGCCTCCTCCTCATGTTACGATACGGCATGGCATGTTCTGCTATTGAGTACTATGGTATATTATACCATTGTACGTTATGATATGATATGCGATGATATGGTATGGTATGTTATGTGATGGTATGTATTGTTACGTTATGATCTCCCATGCTATGGTATGATGTTGGCGGTGGTGATGTTGATGGTGGCGATGGTGATGATGACGAATGATGATGATGGTGGTGGTGATGCTGATTATGATGATGATGATGATGATGATGATGATGATGATGATGATGCCGATGGTGATGCTGATGTTGATGATTAGTAAGATGATGATGGTGATGCTGATGATGGTGATGATTCTGATGATGATGCTGTTGATGCGGATGATGCTGATGACGATGACGATGATGATGAGGTGGAGGAGGAGGAAGATGATGATGACGATGGCGGAGCACATTCTGAGGACGTCTTGAGCGAGGCGCGGGTTTCAGCTCCCCCAAGGGGGGAGCCGCCAGGGGGTAGTGCACTCCTCCGTTCGCGCCAAAATGGCGGGGATGTCTCGCCTGTTTCAAGACCCGACATCATCCGCTTTCGGAGCAGATTTGGAGGATGTCTCAAGCGAGGCGCTCATGTTCGCCCCCAAGGGTGGGCAGATTTCGAAGTTGTCCCTAGTGGTTTGCCTATTTGGCTGGCCAGAGTCGTGGGCAAGGATCTTCTTCAGGATGCCACAGGGGGCTCCAGCAGGCTCCAGGAGGCTCCAGGAGGCCACAGGTACCAGGAGGCATCAGGATGCCACAGGAGGCCACAGGAGGCCACAGGAGGCTCCAGGGAACCCCACGAGGCTCCAAGAGGGTCCGGGAGGCCCCGGGAAGCACCAGGAGGCCCCAGCAGGCAACAGGAGGCCACAGGAGGCAGCAGGAAGCGCCAGGAGACCAAGAGGCCCCGGGAAGGCTCCGGGAGCCCCCGCGAGGCCCCGGGCGCAGGAGGCCCCAGAAGGCAACAGGAGTGGTTCCAATCCCCGGTGTTGTATTTTTGTTCCTGTAAATTGGGTCTCCCCTGCGGCATGAATCCTTGGTGTTTTATTCGTGTTTCTGTGTATTGTCCTTATCCTGCGCATCCACTCCTAAGTGTTTTACGTATGCTCCTATCGATTGGGCCTCGCCTGGGGCACGAGTCCTTGGTGTATTACATGTGTTCCTATAGATTGCCCTTCTCCTGCTGCTCCAATCCCTCCGTAGCCATTTTGGCTCAAGACCCAATGCTTGGGGGGCTGCAAGCCTCCTGGCAAACACGGGATAGCTCTGTTTCCCGAGCTCGACCTTCAGCGGCGCGCGCGGCTCCCCTCGTTTTGGCACTTATAACACTGAGTGTGCCTCGGCCATGGCACCCCAGTGGCAGTGCGTTTGTGGTGAGTACCACGCCGCCGACCGCACCCGGTGTTCGATGGCAGGGTGCGGAGGAATGCGACCTCGCCTCCCTCGCGGAGCAGGGCAGCCCTGGCACCAGCCGTGGCAGCTCCGTCAGCCTCCGTCTCGGGGCAAGTGGGCCGACGCGCCGCCGAGCAACCAGTGGGGGCATAACGGCAAGCTCTTCAAGGGCAAGAGTGCTGGCGGAGACAAGAGTTCCTCTGGCACCACCCTCAGTGCGGAGGAGGTCAAGGTCTGGGCCACCTTCACGCAGGAGACGTGGGACGCGACAAAGCACACCCTCACGCAGTCCTCGCGGGGTAAGGTGGATGCTGCTCGCCGTGCCCATGCTCTCGGCCTGGTGGGGAAGTCGGCGCCCCAGAAGGTGGACGGGCTGGCTCGACAGCTTGCAGACGCTCAGGATCGGCTTAAGCGTGAAACTGAGGTGGCTCGCAAGGCGCTGGAGCAGGTGCACGCCTCCAAGGAGATCATCGCGCAGCTGCAGCAAGAGCTCGCGGAGGCCAAGCGTGAGGCAGCCGCGCTCTACGGCGGAGGCATCAGCCCTGATGCAATCAAGGAGAAGCTCGGCTCGCTCAACACCGACGGGGTCTCAGGCCAGGACCTCCTCGAGCAGCTGTCCAAGATGGTCAACGAGCTCGCTGAGGAGGCGAAGGCAGCTCGCCCGCAGGGAGGGGCGCCCGCTGCTGCAGGTGGAGCAGCGCCTGGCCCCGAGCCAGCTGCAGCTCAGCCTGGCGGAGCAGGGGCCGCAGAGGCGCCAGCAGCGGGGGCGACGCCTGCCGAGAGCGGCGTCGACTTCGACGACTTCCTGGGCGAAGAAGATCCTGGGGGGCTTCTTGGCGGCTGTGGCGACGACGACGAGCAGCGCAAGAGGATCCGCGATGCCCTGGAGGTCCTGCGTTCTGTCAAGAAGCCGCGGACCTCAGGGTAGCTACCCTAGCGGGCGATGGTGGACAGCTCTCTCCATCAACGCCAACGCTTATAGCAGGTTCGAGAGCATCCTCGGCTACGAGAGTCTCAGGAGCTGCGACCTCATCGCAGTCCAGGAGACGCACCTGTCCCAGGAGAGGTGCTACGAGGTCACCGACAAGCTGCAGAGGCTGGGATGGCATGCGGTGGCCACCCCTGCTACCGACGTCTTTGCGGGACACGCAGGGCACGGTGGTCTCCTGCAGTTGGCTCCGAGGTCTTCGGGCCCTGGCGAGTTCGAGGCGGGGCAGCCGACAGTGCTCACGCCAGGCCGCGCGGCAGTCGCGCATGTGGCGGGTCCCTTTCCTGGGGGCCTGGCATGGATCAACGTCTACTTGAAGGTTGGCGAAGGCCTCTCGGCCTACAACCTCGGCGTCCTCGACGGCATCGCGATGGCGATTCGGGCCATCGGCAAGCCCTTCGTGATCGCGGGGGACTTCAATATGGAGCCTCACGAGCTGCAGTGCTCAGGCTTCCTTGAGCGCGTCGGAGGCAGAGTGGTATCACCAACGGACGGCACCATCAGGCCGTCAGGCAGAGTGATTGACTACTTCGTCATCTCTCACGTGATCTCCGAAGCACATGCAGAGATCAAGCTTGGATGGGATATTGCGCCTCACTTCCCTGTTGAGCTCAAGTTCAACGCCAGCTCTGTCAACAGGTACATGCAGGTCATGAAGGTGCCGAAGAAGTTCCCGCACCCTTTACCCAAGGCGTGCTGCGCCGAGGACCACTCCCAGAGGTGGGCGGAGGCGCGCGGCCGTATGGCGGTGTCACCCTCGCTGGACGGCATGTGGCAGATCTTCATCCATTGCGCGGAGCGGTACTTGCTGGATGCCATTGGCCTCAAGCACGCGTACTACGAGTTTGCTGGGCGAGAGCGGCGCCCCTGGCTGGCGCTGGTCAAAGTGCTGAAACCAACGGCGCCCAGGCTGCCAAGGGTGGCCATCACCACGTCGTGGTGCAAGAGCGCGGCCATCGCGCTCAAGGATGCCGCTCAGACTGACCTCGAGCTGAAGAGGCACACGGCGCTGAAGGCGCTCGATCGCTTGTGCAGTGCGCAGCCTGACTTCGAGTCCGACACCAGGCAGGAGACGACGCAGGCCCACATCACCTTGCTGGGCTTTGCGCAGGCGGCGCAGTCCATGGGTCTGCCCCAGCTGCAGGTAGCGAGCTTCATCGCCGGCACCATGGCGGACAAGCTGGTGCAGCGGGACGCGGACAAGGCGAAGGCCTGCTTCGCGGACTGGGTCGCCGAGAACCACGCTCGAGGCACGGGGGCCCTCCACTCCTGGACCAAACCTCCGCAGGGCTGGCAAGCCAGGATCACTGGCGGCCCAGGGAGCGAGCCTCGTACGCTCTCCCAGACAGTCCAAGCCCTGGTGAAGGAGTGGTCAGGGTACTGGGGAGTAGGGGCCCCCACGCCACTGGGGAGTGAGCTCGCACTGGAGCCGCTCGAGTGGCCACACGATCTCGGTGAGCGACCTGCCCGACCAACGGTGAGCGAGATCAGGGAGGTCATCGCCACCTTCAGGGACTCCAGCGGCTCATCGTTCGACGCGCTGCGGCCGCGCGAGCTGGGCGTGCTCGACGACGCTGGGATCGAGGCGCTCATCGACCTGCTGGTCGCCATCGAGCTGCAGTGCGACTGGCCCGCGTTCATCACCAAGATGGCCTTCATCCCCAAGTCGGACGGGGGGCTCCGCCCAATTGCGCTACTGGGGGCGGTGGTACGCATACACGGCAGGCTCCGCAGGCGCATCGCGAAGGACTGGGAGGCGGCGCACGACAGAGACTACTGGTGGGCCAGCTCAGGCAAGAGCTGCGACAGGGCTGTGTGGCAGCAGCAGGCGCGGGCAGAATGGGTCCAGATGATGGGCGAGCTGAACAGAGGCCAGGACTGGGCCTCGGCGTCAGTCATGATGGACCTGTGGAAGGCTTTCGAGCAGATCCTGCACGGCAACCTGCAGAAGGCGTGCAGGCAGCACGGTTTCCCGCTGTGGCTGGCCAAGCTGCAGATCTCCCTCTATCGGCTTCCCAGGGTCATCAGCCTGGAGTCGTGCTGCTCTGACGAGCTGGTGGTAACGCAGACGGTGTTGGCTGGGGATGCATTTGCCACCACGTTCATGAAGGTCATGCTTCTGACGCCGCTCGACGAGATGAAGGCGGCCTGTCCCACGGTGGTACCTGCTGTCGTGGTCGACGACGTGGTGCTGCAGCGCTGGGGTGGCCTGAAGCGAGTGGCCAAGGACCTCACCATGGCCGCGAAGGCAGTGGCGAAGGGGTTGGCGAAGGTTCACCTGTCCATTGCCGCCAAGAAGTCGCGCGTGCTGGCCAGCAGCAGAGGCCTTAGGGCCACTCTCCAGAGGCACCTCGGCTCGACCACTGGGGCCATCGGTGTCAGAGAAGTGCGCAACCTCGGCATCGACTACACTGAGGGCGGCAGGCGGTCCAGCGTCGTCAGGCGGCACCGCATCACGCAGAACAGACTCCGCCTCCCTCGGATCCGACGGCCCCTGGGTCTACGCAGAGGAAGGGCCACAGCGGCTAAGATCGTATCGACTGGGCTGGCTCCCAGTCTCTTCTACGGGATCAACTGCACGGGGCTCAACAATACGGAGCTGCAGCAGGCGCGTAGCATTGTGCGGCACGCCATTGAGCCGAATCCCCATGGGAAGTCGCTCACGGCGTGCCTGCTGGTGGGGGGCTCTCCCACCATCGACCCTCTCTTTGCAGCTACGCTGGCGCCCTGCTTCACGCTGGCGCGCGCTGTGTGGGAGAAGTGGGTGCCGTTGGCGCAGCTCATGCCCGCTTTCGAGTGGGCAGCGAGGTCAACTTCTTGCTGGGCAGACGTGCGCGGGCCGCTTGGCGCAGTGGTCTTGTCCCTGAGGAGGATCGGCTACGACCCCAGGGCGCTCGATTGCATCGTCAGGCCGAATGGTACGATCATCAACCTACTGGAGGTCTCCCCGTGGTATGCCAAGCAGTGCATCACGATGGACGTGAAGGCGTGGCAGATGAAGCTATTGGCAGACGGCACGCACGCTGACGTTCGCAGTGGCATCTTTGTCTCGCAGTTGCGGCGGTGGTTTGCCAAGGGTGTTGGAAGCTCCAGCCTGGCCAAAGGCTGGGAGCCTCTCAACTGCAGCCAGCGAGGATACGCGCGCTCGGTCTTCGTCCTCGGGCAGTGGCCGAACAGCAGGAGGTACCACGGTGCTCCGCGGCTCTCGCATACGCCGTATTGCCAGCTGCACCCAGAGCAGCCTGGCACTCTCTGGCACAGGCACACCGCCTGCCAGGACAGCTGGCCGAGTTTGACGCTGCCAGCCGAGATCAGCAAGCTCGTCCCCTTCAGCACCAGCGTGACCATCACTACGCTCCTGGAGAGGCTGGTCCTGCCCGAGCCCCTACACGAGTGGCGCCCGCCTGGAGACGACCTCCTCGCGCACGTGCAGTGGCTCAAGGGCGGCGACGGTTTCCCGTTTTCCAACACCACGGTCTACTCCGACGGAGCGGTCTACGACGCTGGGACATCGCTGGCGGTGGGGGCTTGCGGAATGGTGCAGCTGCCCGACGGCGGTGACGACTGGGACCCTGGACCTGAGTCGGCCGTTAAGGCGCTAGGCACTCCCTTGCCTGGGCCGTTGCAGCCCATCGACGGAGCCGAGCTCTTGGGGTGTCTGGTGCTCCTCCGCCACAGCCTGCCCCCGATCACCGCGGCCTTCGACGCCACGTACGTGACAAAAGGCTTGACGGCGAGGGGCGAAGCCAGCACCACCAAGGCGACTTCTGCCTGGGGGTGCATCTGGAGGCGAGTCTGGGCGGCGCTTGACGACTTCGGCGGCATTGGGCCCCAGGGGCTCACGATTCAGAAGGTGAAGGCGCATGCCTCTGCGGCCATGGTTCAGAGAGGAGACATCACGGCCCGCGACAGGCGTGGCAACTGGGAGGCCGACCGCGCTGCAAAGGCAGTCGCTGCCGCAGTGAGGGCACCACTCGAGCTGCGTGAAGCCTGGCAACGGCGGTCTCTCACGCTGGACGGGGTCGTGCACTGGGTCGCGCGCGCTGGGTGTGAGGCGGCTGACCTGAAGCTGGACATCGACCCGAACTGCAAGCCTATTCACAAAGGGCCGCCTCTCAGCGTCACCAGGCACGGCGTGGTCAAGGTGGCTGGCGACGGCGTGCACTGCAGGGCCTGCCTCAAGACGGCCTACACCGACCTCAGCATCAAGAGGCTGCTCAAGGACCCATGCGTTGGCAAGCCGTTCGCGCCCGTGGCTGGCGGCGCGAGGCGCAAGCCAGCTGCTTCGGCCCTGGCGTCTGCAGGCGTGGTGGCGGTGGCGCTGGCAGCGGCGCACAGGCTTGAGCAGGAGGCCCAGAGTACGCAGGACGACGAGATTGTGGTGGCCTCCGAGCCAGAGGCCCAGCAGATGGCGCCGAGCCCCGTCGCTGCCGCTCGAGAGCCTCCAGCTGAGGCAGCAGCGGCAGGCGGAGGCAGCAGCAGTAGCAGCGGCCAGGACCTCTCGCCTGGCGCTGCCCTCATGCACGCAGTGGGCGCCGCCCGCGCCGCGCGCGAGCAGCCAGCAGAGGCGTCAGCGGCTGGCGGGGGCAGCAGCAGCAGCAGCAGCGGCCAGGACCTCTCGCCTGGAGCTGCTCTCATGCGTGCGGTGGCCGCCGCCCGCGCAGCTCGCGAGGCTCAGGGCGCCCTGCGCGCGGGCCCCGCTGGCGGCCGGGCGGACGCGGGCCCCACGATCGCCCAGGACGCCATGGAGGTGGACGAGCCTGGGGGATCAGGCACCCAGGAAGGCGAAGGAGTGGGCCATGCGCTCCTCAGCATCAACGGCTTCAGGATCTGCACGCGCTGCAAGGCGTACGCCAAGGAGATCAATGGCAAGCACAGGACGCTCGGCAAGACGTGCGTCGCAGCCTCAGGCAATGCGCTGCGCCTGCGCAACCTGAAGGTCGCTAACATCAGGGCGGGCTTGGACCCAAAGACGGGCAAGCGCCTAAGTGATTGAGTTGGGGAGTGCCTTCGGTGGTCTGAGCCTGTTCAGGCTCGGCACGGGGTGGATGGTGGCTCGTGCGGCTGCCTCACCTGACGGCGCATACCCATGCAGCGCGGCGTGCGCGCTGCTTTCGGAGGCCGCTATTTGCGGGCCTCCTCGCCGCATTTTGCGGCTCGCCATTTTGGCGGCAGGATCGGTTCGTGCTGCACGGGCTGCCTTGTCATTGATAAGCTGCTCCAATCCGATGTCTTTTACGTCTGTTCCTATAGATTGGGCCTCTCCTGGGGCGCGAATCCTCCCCAGGAGGCCCCAGGAGGCTCCACGTCCGCGAGGCCCCAGGAGGCCACACGAGGTCCCAGGAGGCCTCAGGAGGCAACAGGAAGCCCCAGGAGGTTTCAGGAGGCCCCAAGAGGCTCCAGGAGGCCCCAAGAATCCCCGGGAAGTTTCAAGAGGCCCCAGAAGGCCACAGGCTCATGCGCAGAGACGCACTGATACTATTGGGACTCATCACGTTCCAATTCGTTCACAGTTAGATTCGCTCCCAGACCGTCAGTACTCAAGCCCGGTTATATTCGAAAACTCTTGCGCCTAGACACTTACGTCGGGCAGGTCCATGGTGATAGATGCGCATACGGGGAGCTCCACGCAGTGAGCAGCTACTTAGACGCCTCCTACTTCCTCTTCTCCTCCTCTTCTCCTTCTCCTCCTCTTTTCTCGTCCCCTGCTATCTAGATTTCGTCATTTCAAGATTCGTTCATACCCAGACTGATGGTGATGATGATGATGATGATGATGCTGAGTTTGATGGTGGCGATGCTTACGACGACGATGATGCTGATGATGATCATGATGCTCATGATGCTGATGATGCTGCTGATGATGGTGATGATGATGATGATTAGTCCCCATATCCTAAGATGAGGTTATTGCTCCCCATGTCCAAAGGATGGGGTTCTTGAAATTATCCGACCGCGCCGGACCACCCACACCATGATGACCATAGGTATGGTGAGAGTATGATGTGTCTATGATGGTGATGGTGAATGATGGATGAGTATGATGCTGTTGTTGCTGATGATGATGATGATGGTGGTGGTGGTGGTGGTGATGATGATGATGATGATGATGATGAGCATGTGATGAGGATGTCTCGAGCGGCTTGCTGGTTTTAGCATTCCTAAGGGGGGGCCGCCATGGGTATTGCACGGCCTCCGTTCGCGCCCAACTTGTGGGGAAAACTCAGGCGGTTTGCCTGTTTTGGTCCCCAACATTCTCCGTTTTCGGAGCAGATTTGGAGGATGTCTCGTGCGAGGCGCCTCCTAAGGGGGGGCCGCCAGGGGGACTGCACGGCCTCCGTTCGCGCCCAAATGGCGGGGATGTCTCAGGCGGTTTGCCTGTTTTGGTCCCCGGCATCCTCCGCTTTCGGAGCAGATGTTGAGGATGTCTCGTGCGAGGCGCCTCCTAAGGGGGGGCCGCCAGGGGTGCTGCACGGCCTCCGTTCGCGCCCAAATGGCGGGGATGTCTCAGGCGGTTTGCCTGTTTTGGTCCCCAGCATCCTCCGCTTTCGGAGCAGACTTGGAGGATGTCTCGAGCGAGGCGCTCACTTTCGCCTCCCAGGGGGGGGGGCCAGATTTTGAGGATGTCTCGATCGGTTTGCCTGTTTTGGTGGCCCGACTCGTGGGCAGATATTCTCCCCAGGATGCCACAGGAGGCTCTAGCAGGCTCCAGGAGGCCCCAGGAGGCCACATGAGGTCCCAGGAAGCATCCGGAGGCCACAGGAAGATTCAAGAGGCCACAGGATGTCCCAAGAGGCTCCAGGAGGCCCCGGGAAGCTCCAGGAGGCCTCAGGAAGCCACAGGAGTCCCCAGGAGGCCACAGGAAGCGCCAGGAGGCCCAGGCAACAGGAGGCCCCGAGAGGCCCCAGGAGCAGGAGGCCTCAGAAGGCAACAGGAGTGGTTCCAATCCCATGTGTTTTGCGTATGTTCCTATAGTTTTGGCCTCACCTGGAGCATGAATCCTTGATGCTATACGTATGTTTCTATATAGTGTCCTTCTCCTGTGTATACAAGCCTAAATGTTTTACGTCTGTTCCTGTAGATTGGGCCTCCCCTGGGGCACGAGTCCTTGGAGTTTCACGCGTGCTCCTATAGACTGCCCTTCTTCTGCGGCTCCAATCCGCAATGCTTTATCTACGTCTGTTCCTATAGATCGGGCTTCTCCTGGGGCACGAATCCTCCCTAGGAGGTCCCCGGAGGTTCCAGGAGGCTCCAGGAGGCTACGCGAGGCTCCAGGAGGCCTCAGGGAGCAATTCGAAGCCCCAAGAGGCCCCAGGAGGCCCCAAGAGGCTCCTGGAGGCCCCAGGAAGGCCCAGGAGGTTTCTGGAGGCCCCAGGAGGCCCCAGGCTCATGCGCAGAGACACGCTCGTACTACCGAGACTCGTTCACGCTCCAATCCGTTCGAAATTAGATTCATGACCAGACCGTAACAATTCAGGCCCGTCTATATTCGAAAACTCTTGCGCCTAGACTCTCACGGCGGACAGGTCCATGCGAATAGATGCACATCTGGGGAGCTCCACGCTGTGAACAATTATTATTTGAACGCCTCCTACTTCTTCCTCTTATTCTCCTCCTCCTCCTCCTCCTCCTCATCATCATCATCATCATCATCCTCCTCCTCATACCTAGACTTACTCATACACAGGCTTACTCATACACAGACTTACTCACACTCAGACCTGATCATATAAACTTTATCATAATCTGACCTACTCATACTCAGATTTACTTATGCTGAGACTCACTCATGCCCAGACTTACTCATACTCAGATCTTCTCACTGTCTGACTTACTCAACACACAGCAGATTGTGAGGATGTCTCAGGCAGGGCGCTGGCTTCAGCACCTCAAAGGGGAACCGCCGAGGGGTCTTGCACGGTCCCGTCCGCGGCCGTCTTGTGGGGATGTCTCAAGCGGTTTGTTTGTTTTCTGTCTCAACACCCTTCGTGTGGAGAGCAGATTGTGAGGATGTCTCAGTCCCGGCGCTGGCTTCAGCACCCCAAAGGGGAGCCGCCGAGGGGTATTGCACGGTCCCGTTCACGGCCGTTTTGCAGGGATGTCTCAATCGGTTTGCTTGTTGTCTGCATCAACATCCTCCGCTTTCGGGGCAGCCTTGGAGGATGTCTCGAGCGAGGCGCTGGTTTCAGCACCCCAAAGGGGAGCCGCCAAGGGGTATTGCATGGTCCCGTTTGCGGCCGTTTTGTGGGGATGCCTCAAGCGGTTTGTTTGTTTTCTGTCCCAACATCCTCCGCTTTCGGAGCTGACTTGGAGGATGACTCGAGCGAGGCGCTCATTTTCACACCCAGGGGGGCCAGATTTTGAAGATGCCTCAATCGGTTTCCCTTTTTTTGGTGGCCAGACTCGTGGGCACAGATTCTCCTCAGGATGCCACAGGAGGCTCCAGGAGGCCCCAGGAGGCTACATGAGGTCCCAGGAGGCATAAGAAGGCCACAGGAGGTACAAGAGGCCACAGGACGTCCCAAGAGGCTCCAGGAGGCCCCAGGAAGCTCCAGGAGGCCTCACGAAGCCACGGGAGGCCACAGGAGGCTCCAGGGAGCCCCAGGAGGCCTCGGAAGGCAACAAGATGCCCCAAGAGGCCCCAGGAGCAGGAGGCCTCAGAAGGCAACAGGAGTGGTTCCAATCCCATGTGTTTTGCGTATGTTCCTACAGTTTGGGCCTCACCTGGAGCACGAATCCTTGATGTTATACGTATGTCTCTCTCTCTCTCTCTCTCTCTCTCTCTCTCTCTCTATATATATATATATATATATATTGTCCTTCTCCTGTGTACACAATCCTAAACGTTTTATTAATGTTCCTATAGTTTGGGCCTCTCCTGGGGCACGAGTCCTTTGTGTTTTACGTGTGCTCCTATAGACTGCCCTTCTCCTGCGGCTCCAATCCGCAATGTTTTATGTACGTCTGTTGCTATAGATCGGGCCTCTCCTGGGGCACGAAGCCTCCCTAGGAGCTCCCCGGAGGCGCCAAGAGGCTCCAGGGGGCCCCAGGAAGCCCTGGGATGTTTCAGGAGGCCCCAGGAGGCCCCAGTCTCATGCGCAGAGACGCGCTCGTGCAACTGAGGCTCATTCACACTCCAATTCATTCGCAGTTCGATTCATGATCAGACCGTAACAACTGAAGCCCGTCTATATTCGAAAACTCTTGCGCCTAGACTCTCACGGCGGACAGGTCCATGCGAATAGATGCACATCTGGGGAGCTCCACGCTGTGAGTAATTCTGATGATGATGATGATGATGATGATGATGATGATGATGATGATGATGATTCGGATGATGATGATGATGATGATGATGATGATGATCATCATCATGATCATGATCATGATCATGATCATGATCATGATCATGATCATGATCATGATCATGATGATGATGACGATGATGACGGTGATGATGACGATGATGATGATGATGCTGATGATGATGATGCTGCTGCTGATGCTGATGATGATGATGATGATGATGATGATGATGATGATGATGATGATGATGATGATGATGATGATTGCGGAGCAAATTCTGAGGATGTCTCAAGCGAGGCGCGGGTCTCAGCAACCCCAAGGGGGAGCTGCCAGGGGGTATTGCACTCCTGTGGCGCGAAAATTGCGTGGACGTCTCGAGTGGTTTGCCTGTTCCAACATCTTCCGTTGTCAGAGCAGATTTGGAGGATGTCTCGAGCGAGGCGATCATTTTCCCCCCCAAGTGGGGCCAGATTTTGAAGAGGTCTGGATGTCTTGAGCGAGGCGCGGGCTTCAGCAACCCCCACTGGGGGAGCCGCCGGGGGGTTTTGCACCCCTCCGTTCGAGACAAAATGGCGGGGATGTCTCGAGCAGTTCGCTTGTTTCCTGGCCCAACATCCTCCGCTTTCGAAGCAGGTTTGGAGGATGTCTGTAAGGCAATCCGCGGTTATCGCTTGTCTTCGAGATAGGGGTCACCATTTCATTTCAAGTTTCCTTGGCGCGCTCTGCGCCAGGAAATCCAGCCCTTCTGTTCGCACGTGGCTCTGTCCAGACGAGGAGTTGAACCTTCGGATGCAACTCCTGGGAGGTCAAATTCTGTTTTCGCCCTGGTCCGAAATCCGGCCTAATCCAGCTCAATCCGGCTTAATCCCGCTTAATCCCGCTAAATCCGGCTTAATCTTGCTTAGTCCGAGGCCCACTCCGGCGTAACAGCTCCCACATGGGGCTTAATCATTGTTAAACTTTCCGACGACAACCCTCCCAGTAGTTGCCTCCTAAGTTGAACCGTCATGGGCGGCATCGGCCTTCACCTTTCTGACTTGGGGCTGCGGGTCTGCATCGCGACCGCCTTCTCACTTCGGCTTGCGCACGGCACGCGCGCGAGCTAATACCATGCTGATGTGAGTGTTCCCATGGGGGGAAGAAAATTATCCTGCGACGTACCCAACCCTTTCTACACAAGTGACAATTGCATTCAGGACCACTCAATACCGAAGGACATTTCGACGCCATTGTATAGTGGTGATCTGCGTAGGACGTACCTCCGCTGAGCCTCCCAGAAGCCCATGCGCGCCAGGCGAGCCAAGCGCGCCAGGCGCGCCAGGTGCGCCAGGTGCGCCAGGTGCGCCAGGTGCGCCAGGTGCGCCACGTGCGCCACGTGCGCCAGGTGCGCCAGGCGCGCCAGGCGCGCCAGGTGCGCCAGATGCGCCAAGCGCGCCAGGTGCGCCAAGTGTGCGCCAGGTGTGCGCCACGTGTGCGCCCGGTGTGGCAGGTGCGCCAGGTGCGCCCAGCGCGCCAGGTGCGCCAGATGCGCCAGGTACGCCAGGTGCGCCAGGTGCGCCAGGCGCGCCAGGTGCGCCAGGTGCGCCAGGTGCGCCAGGCACGCCAAGTGCGCCAGGTGCGCCAACTGAGCCAGGTGCGCCAGGTGTGCGCCAGGTGTGCGCCAGGTGTGCGCCAGGTGTGCGCCAGGTGCGCCTAGCGCGCCAGGTGCGCCAGGTGCGCCAGGCGCGCCAGGTGTGCCAGGTGCGCCGGGTGCGCCAGATGCGCAAGGTGCGCCAGGTGCGCCAGGTGTGCGCCAGGTGTGCGCCAGGTGCGCGCCAGGTGCGCCAGGTGCGCCCGGTGCGCCAGTTGCGCCAGTTGCGCCAGGCGCGCCAGGCGCGCCATCTGCGCCATGCGCGCCATGCGCGCCAGGCGCGCCAGGCGCGCCAGGTGCGCCAGGTGTGCCAGGTGCGCCAGGTGCGCCCAGCGCGCCAGGTGCAACAGGTGCGCGCCAGGTCCTCGCAGCGCGCCAGGTGCGCCAGGTGCGCCCAACGCGTCAGGTGCGCGCCAAGTGCGCGCCAGGTGCGCGCCAGGCGCGCGACAGGTGCGCCAGTTGCGCCAGGTGTGCGCCACGTGTGCGCCAGGTGCGCGCCAGGTGCGCCAGGTGCGCCAGTTGCCGCAGGTGTGCCAGGTGCGCCAGTTGCGTCAGGTGCGCCAAATGAGCCAGGTGCGCCATGTGCGCCAAGTGCGACAGATGCGCCAGGTGCGCCAGGTGCGCCAGGTGCGACAGGCGCGCCTGGTGCGCCAGGTGTGCGCTAGGTGTGGCAGGTGCGCCAGGTGCGCCCAGCGCGCCAGGTGCGCCAGGTGCGCCAGATGCACCAGGTGTGCCAGGTGTGCGCCGGGTGCGCGCCAGGTGCGCCAGGTGCGCCAGGTGCGCCAGGCGAGCCATGTGCGCCAGGTGCGCTACGTGCGGCAGGTGCGTCAGATGCGCCCAGCGCGCCAGGTTCGCCAGGTGCGCGCCAGGTGCGCGCCCGGTGCGCGCCAGGTGGGCGCACGGTGCGCCAGGTGCGCCGAGCGCGCCAGGTGCGCCAGATGCGCCAGGTACGCCAGGTGCGCCAGGTGCGCCAGGTGCGCCAGGTGCGCCAGGTGCGACAGGTGCGACAGGTGCGACAGGTGCGCCAGGTGCGTCAGGTGCGCCAGGTGCGCGCCAGGTGTGCCCAGCGCGTCAGGTGCGTCAGGTGCGCCCAGCGCGCCAGGTGCGCGCCAGGTGCGCCAGGTGCGCGCCAGGTGCGCCAAGGGGACAGGGATGCCTAAAAGTGGCCTGCGTAAGACGTACCTCCGCTGGGCCTCCCAGGAACCCACGAAAGTGGCGACAGTTGCGCAGATCGCAGCCCCGCAGGGACAGGGAGGCCTCAAAGTGATCCGCGTATGACGTACCTCCGCTGGGCCTCCCAGGAACCCACGAAAGTGGCGACAGTTGCGCAGATCGCAGCCCCGCAGGGGACAGGGAGGCCTCAAAGTGATTTGCGTATGACGTACCTCCGCTGGGCCTCCCAGGAACCCACGAAAGTGGCGACAGTTGCGCAGATCGCAGCCCCGCAGGGACAGGGAGGCCTCAAAGTGATCTGCGTATGACGTACCTCCGCTGGGCCTCCCAGGAACCCACGAAAGTGGCGACAGTTGCGCAGATCGCAGCCCCGCAGGGGACAGGGAGGCCTCAAAGTGATCTGCGTATGACGTACCTCCGCTGGGCCTCCCAGGAACCCACGACAGTGGCGACAGTTGCGCACATAGCAGCCCCGCAGGGGACAGGGAGGCCTCATCGCAGCCCCGCAGGGGACAGGGAGGCCTCAAAGTGATTTGCGTATGACGTACCTCCGCTGGGCCTCCCAGGAGCCCATGAAAGTGGGGACAGTTGCACAGATCGCAGCCCCGCCGGGGACAGGGAGGCTTCAAAGTGATGTGCGTATGACGTACCTCCGCTGGGCCTCCCAGGAACCCACGAAAGTGGCGACAGTTGCGCAGATCGCAGCCCCGCAGGGACAGGGACGCCTCAAAGTGATTTGCGTATGACGCACCTCCGCTGGGCCTCCCAGGAACCCACGAAAGTGGCGACAGCTGCGCAGATCGCAGCCCCGCAGGGGGCAGCCAGGAACCCACGAAAGTGGCGACAGTTGCGCAGATCGCAGCCCCGCAGGGCACCGCGAACACAGGAGAGAAGGAGGAGGAGCGGGCGGGAAGTGGATACCACAGTTCTTTTTTAAAAACGAGTGCCCAACACAAGGAGGGTTGGGAATTACCCTGGCGACGTACCCACCCCCTGCGCAACACGGGGCATGAGTAGCTTGGGAGACGTTATACGGAGGTGATGACGTGACATGGGCGCATATACTTCTGCAAGCGGCATTCGTTTGGCTCGCAGCCCCCCAGGGATTGCGATGTCCCGCTCAGATCTGCCTGGTGCCTCACTCCGCTGGACCCACCAGCAGCCCTCGAAAGTGGCGACAATTTCGCAGATCGCAACCCCCCAAGGACGGCGAGGTCCCGCTCAGATCCGCGCGGTGCCTCACTCCGCAGGACCCACCAACAGCCCTCGAAAATTGCGACTTTCTCAAAGATCGCAGCCCCCCAGGGACGGCGAGGTCCCGCTCAGGCCCGCGCGGTGCCTCATTCCGCAGGAACCACCAGCAGTCCTCGAAAATGGCGACATGTCGCGCATCGCAGCCCCCCCCCAAGGACGGCGAGGTCCGCGCGGTGCCTCACTCCGCAGGACCCACCAGCAGCCCTCGAAAACGGCGATGGTTTCGCAGTCCGCAGCCCCCCAAGGACGGCGAGGTTCTGCTCAGGTCCGCGCGGTGCCTCACTCCGCAGGACCCACCAGGCGCCCTCGAAAATGGCGACGGTTTCGCAGATCGCAGCCCCCCAAGGACGGCGAAGTCCCGCTCAGGCCCGCGCGGTGCCTCACCCCGCAGGACCCACTAACAGCCTTCGAAAATGACGACATTTTCGCAGACCGCAGCCCCCCAAGGACGGCGAGGTCCCGCTCAGGCCCGGGCGGTGCCTCATTCCGCAGGAACCACCAGCAGCCCTCGAAAGTGGCGGCGATGTCGCAGATCGCAGCCCCCCTGGGACGGCGAGTCCCGCTCAAGTCCGCGCGGCGCCTCACTCCGCTGGACCCACCAGCAGCCATCGAAAGTGGCGACAGTTTCGCAGATCGCAGCCCCCCAGGGACGGCGAGGTCCCGCTCAGGTCCGCGCGGTGCCTCACTCAGCTGAACCCACCAGCAGCCTTCGAAAATGGCGACAGTTTCGCAGATCGCAGCCCCTCAGGGACGGCGAGGTCCCGCTCAGGTCCGCGCGGTGCCTCACTCCGCAGGAACCACCAGCAGCATTCGAAAGTGGCGACATCTCGCGGATCGCGGAGCCCCAGGGACGGCGAGGTCTAATTTGGGTCAGCGCGTGGCGTCACTGTGCTGGGCCCCCCAGCAGGCCTCGAAAGTGGTAACAGTGTCGCAAATCGCAGACCCCCAGGGATGGCAAGGTCTAGTTTGAATCTGCGGTGAGTACCCACTGTGCTGGGCCCCCCAGCAGGCCTCGAAAGTGGCGACAGTTTCGCAGATCGCAGCCCCCCAGGGATGGCGAGGTCTAATTTGAATCTGCGGTGAGTACCCGACAATTTCGCAGATCGCAACCCCCTATGGATGGCAAGGTCTAATTTGAATCTGCGGTGAGTACCCACTGTGCTGGCCCCCCCAGCAGGCCTCGAAAGTGGTAACAGTGTCGCAAATCGCAGACCCCCAGGGCTGGCAAGGTCTAATTTGAATCTGCGGTGAGTACCCACTGTGCTGGGCCCCCCAGCAGGCCTCGAAAGTGGCGACAGTTTCGCAGATCGCAGCCCCCCAGGGATGGCGAGGTCTAATTTGGCGAGGTCTAATTTGAATCTGCGGTGGGTACCTACTGTGCTGGGCCCCCCAGCAGGCCTCGAAAGTGGCGACAATTTCGCAGATCGCAGCCCCCCAGGGATGGCGAGGTCTAATTTGAATCTGCGGTGAGTACCCACTGTGCTGGGCCCCCAGCAGGCCTCGAAAGTGGTGACAGTTTCGCAGATCGCAGACCCCCAGGGATGGCGAGGTCTAATTTGAATTTGCGGTGAGTGCCCACTGTGCTGGGCCCCCCAGCAGGCCTCGAAAATGGCGACTGTTTCGCAGATCGCAGCCACCCAGGGATGGCGAGGTCTAATTTGAATCTGCGGTGAGTACCCACTGTGTTGGGCCCCCCAGCAGGCCTCGAAAGTGGCGACAGCTTCGCAGATCGCAGCCCCCCAGGGATGGCGAGGTCTAATTTGGCGAGGTCTAATTTGAATCTGCGGTGGGTACCTACTGTGCTGGGCCCCCCAGCAGGCCTCGAAAGTGGCGACAGTTTCGCAGATCGCAGCCCTTCAGGGATGGCGAGGTCTAATTTGAATCTGCGGTGAGTACCCACTGTGCTGGGCCCCCCAGCAGGCCTCGAAAGTGGCGACAGTTTTGCAGATCGCAGCCCCCCAGAGATGGCGACGAGCGAGGTAAAAGGCAGGGGGGAAGAGAGGGACGGGAGGGGGTGGGAAGGAGACGCGCGAGCAGTGCTCTATTCAAAACGAGAACCCAACGCAGGAGGGTTGGGACAAAGATTTGGAGGATGTCTCGAGCGAGGCGTTCACTTTCGCCCTCAAGTGGGGCCATATTTTGAGGATGTCTCAAGCTCCAAGAGGCATCAGGAGGCCACAAGAAGACTCAAGAGGCCACGGGATGCCCCACGAGGTTCAGGAGCCCCCAGGAAGCTCAAGAAGGCCTCAGGATGCTCCAGGATGCTCCAGGAGGCAACCGTAGGCCACAGGAGGCCCAAGGAGGGCACAGGAAGCGCCAGGAGGCACCAGGAGGCCCTGGAAGGCACCAGGAGGCCCCAAGAGGCCCCAGGAGCAGGAGGCCTCAAAAGGCCACAGGAGTGGCTCCAATCCCATGTGTTGTACGTATGCTCCTATAGATTGGGGCCACCTGGAGCACGAATCCTTTTTGTGTTTTACGTATGTTTCTATAGATTATCTTTCCCCTGCGTATCCACTCCTAAGCGTTTTACGTATGATCCTATAAATGTGGCCTCCCCTGGGGCACGAGTCCTTGGTGGTTTACGTGTGTTCCTATGGATTGCCCTTCTCCTGCGGCTCCAATCCGCAGTGCTTTATGCATTCATGTTCCTATATATTGGGCCTATCCTGGGACACGACTCCTCTCCAGGAGGATTTAGGAAACTTCAGGAGGCTCCGGGAGGCCCTAGGAAGCCACACGAGGCCCCAGGAGGCGCCAAGAGGCTCCAAGAGGCCCCAGGAAGCCCCAGGAGGTTTCAGGAGGCCCCAGGACGCCCCAGGCTAATGCGCAGAGACGCGCTCGTACTACTGAGACTCAATCACGCTCCAACTCATTCACAGTTAGAGTGACTCCCAGACCGTCTATACCCAAGCTCGTTTATGTTCGAAAACTCTTGCGCCTAGACACTCACGGCGGAAAGGTCCATGCTAATAGATGCACATATATGGGGAGCTCCACGCAGTGAGTAATATATTGGAGAGGCCTTACGGCCGGTGCGGCCGACCCTGGACGACGACGACGACGAGAACGAGGGCGAGGATGACGACGACGAAGACGATAATGACGACGACGACGACGACGAGGAGGAGGAGGAGGAGGAGAACGACGTCTAAGACGACGACGACCACCACGACGACGACGACGATGACGACGACGACGACGTTTGGAGCGCTCTCGGTGGCTTCAGGGGGGTAGTTTTGGGGCCTCTTGGGGGCCTGTTTGGAGCCTCCTGGGGACCTCGTGGGGCTTCCTGGGGGCCTCTTTGGGGCCTCTTGGGGCTTCTTGGGGGCTTCTTGGGGGCTTCTTGGGGGGGGGCCTCTTGGGGGCCTCGTGGTGCGTCTTGGGAGCCCCACAGGCCGAGGGCTCGAAATATCCGTTCGGGCTTCCCGTCTGGGCACCCTCTTGGAGCCATCTTGGGCCGTCTTGGAGACGGCTTGTGCCGTCTTGGGGCCCTCTGGGGTCGTTTCGGGGCCCTCTTGGAGGCCTCTTGGGCCATCTTGGGCGGATCTTGGGGGATTCTTGGGCAGTCTTGGAGCGTCGGGAAGCCGACACAGCGACAACGTCCAAATCCTTCAGAAACCAACGGGAAAACAACGGATTTTCGCTCTAGGGGCCCATCTGGGAATGCTCCCGGAGGCATCTGAGGGTGTCTTGGAGGCCTCTTGGGCCGTCTGGAGGCCTTCAAGGCGTCTTGGACAGATCGTTCGGCGATTCGGGGCTCTCTTGGACCGTTTCGGGGGCCTCTTGGCCACGCTTGGCCCGTCTTCGGTTTTGTTTGGCCCCTGGACACCCCAGGGGGAATTCGCATCTGACCCAGGACCCCCCACCGGGACCCCCCCCTGGACCCCCCCGTTCCCGGCGGGGAAGGGATCAAAGAGAAGGGACTCCCCTTCGACTCCCCTACGCCCTACGATGTTGTTTAATTTTTCAGTGGCTGACAAGCTTTAAGAGGAGGGTGCCGGGAAAGGGGACGGGGGACGACGGAGACGACGAATGACGGAGACGACGGGGAGACGACGGAGACGACGACTCGAACGGACAAGCCCCTCACACATGCCAACAGGGTCGGCGGCTACTGATGCGCGTGCATACATGTATGGATTCACGCATCAACGAACAGGCATTGAAACACTCCGCTATCGCGCAGGCAGCGCCTCCACGTTTGATGCGCACCAGGCGGCGCAATCTGTCGATGGGGTCGTTTTGGGGCCCTCTTGGAGGCCTTTTGGGCCCTCTTGGGCCGATCTTGGGGGACTGAATTATGGGCCGTCATGGAGCGTCGGGAAGCCGACAAAGCGATGACGTCCAAATTCTTCAACAACCAATGGAAAATCAACGATGTGTCGCTCTTGGCGCTCTCTTGGGGGTGTTTTTTGGAGGCCTCTGACGGCGTCTTGGAAGCTTCTTGGGCCGTCTGGAGCTTACTCTGGCGTCTTGGACCGATAGTTCGGCCATTCTGGGCTCTCTTGGACTGTCTTGGGGGCCTCTTGGGGCACTCTTGGCCTATCTTGGGGCTTTGTTGAGCTCCGGGACACCCTGTGGGGGAGAGTAGTATCTGACCCGGGACCAGTCCCGGGAACCCCCCGGGACCAGACCCGAGACCATGCCCGGGACCGCCCCCCCCTCCCGACGGGGAAGGGATCAAAGGGAAGGGGCTTCCCTTCGACTCCTCTAAGGTGTTGTTTGATTTTTCAGTGGCTGGCAAACTTTAGGAGGAGGGTGCCGGGAAAGGGGACCGGGACGACGGAGACAACGAGTGACGGAGACGACGAGGAGACCACGGAGGCGACGATTCGAACGGACAAGCCCCTTACACACGCCGACAGGGTCGACGGATTTCTTGTAGCAAATACGCGAAGTTGGCCCGCGATGGAGGTGGAGGTGGAGAGAAAAGGGGGTGGGGTAGGAGCTCAGGCGAACACCTTTCGTGGAGAGGTCGATGTGTGCGCAAGTTCAAAGGCGGATCGTATTCCGATCCCGATTCTAACGTGCGGTAGGTGTAGGGTGGATCGCACTTCCTAAGACCCTAACCTTACGTCCGAAACCTTAAGACCCTTTTCCAGACGCCCCAAGCCTAGGAACCTAGACCCAAGACCCTACCCCCATGGGGTGGAAGACCATGCTGCTGCAACCCGATTCGCTCGCATATGAGCGCTTAGTGATTTCCAAGCGGATCCCTCTCACGCGCGCTTCAATCCGCTGTTATTGCGCACATAGAGGGCGGCCAGGGAGCAGCCCGGATTGCGACATTGATCCGCCGTCGTCAACCACTTAAGCTTCCCCTTCTCACAGGGACCATCGCTGGCGCCAGCGCTGGTACGCTGTGACTCGGCGGGGCCTGCATGTCGACCGGCCTCACTCGTTCGGCAGCCGTTTGGAGTGGGACCCCGCAGGGGGCGAGGCACATAGAGGCCCGGGCGTGCTGTCTGGGCGGTCGGGCGGGTCAGCTGATGGCCTGAAAGAGGGACCGCGTGGACCCCTCTTTTGGTGGCGCGTGCGCGAGGATAGCTGCGCTTCGCCTTGGGGGTCGTCTCGGCGGTGCTCGCACTGTTTGGGCGAAGCTTGAGGTGACTTAGCTGCTATCTCTTTGTAGGGGTAGGTGCAGGTAAGGCCGTGCTTGATAGTCTCAGCGTCCGCGCATTGGCACCAGGCCGTGCCCAGACTTTCTCTCGGGGAGCCTCGCGGCCGACCGGCCGGAGGATCGAGCCTTCAGGCTTTCGTCCAGGACTTTCTCTCGGGGAGCCTGGCGGCCGACCGGCCGGAGGGTCGAGCCTTTCAGACTTTCGCCCAGGACTTTCTCTCGGGGAGCCTCGCGGCCGACCGGCCGGAGGATTGAGATTTTCGGTGCCCCGTAAGTTGCGGCACTTCAAATTTGTTGAGCAAGGGATCGTACCTGTGGCCATTTTGGCGAAAGCGTTTAATGAACTTTCCCGCTTCCCCTAACGGACTTTCATCCTTTGGCCTTGGCATGGCGCTCTTTCCTGACCCTGCGGTCGCTCTGGCGTGGGGTGACCTCGACCAGGTACTCGCTTTCGCGAAGGTGCCGGAGGAGCATTGGAATGCCTTCGAGGAGGCAGTGGGGGAGTTCGACAATCAGATCTCCATGGTGGCCCTTTATGGATGGCGCGTCCGTTGCCGAGGGGATTAAAACCATGACGGTAACCTCGGGCTTTGGCCAGGACACTACGCAACGCTCCTTGAAGGCCCTGGAAAAGGCCAAATTGGGGTTAGTGTGGCGCGTGGCGCGGCGCATTTCCTGGGCCAAAGGGGGCCAGACGTGGACGTCCTTTCAGGACGTCGACCCGCTTGCCCAAGGACCCCCGCCCCCGACTGCGACGAGTTCGGTGCCGCCAGGTCCTGCGAACGCCTCTGGGGGCGGCGGCGGCGGCGGCGGTAGGTCGCAGAAGTTCAAGCTTGGGTCGGTCATCGTACAGGGCGACGAGACTGAGATCGCCACCGCTGAGGAGTCGACGATCACGGCGTGGCACGGCAACTACGTCGTGGTCATGGGCGGTCCACCCCCGCCTTTGAAGAAGCCCACGGACGAGCAGCTCTCCGCCCTTGCTTACCGCGTCTTCACGATTAAGGCACCGCCCTTCGTGGATATGGGTGTGTGGCTACCGCTCGCCTGGATGGGACACAAGAGCGTCAAGTTTCGGACGTGGATCCCCATGGGCGACGGCACCTTCATGACCAGGGAGCTCCCAGGGCCGGCCAATTTCCAACAGTGGGAAGCGGCGTGGGAAGTTTTCCAGGCTGCCGCCCTGAAGCTCCAGGTGGTCAAGCTCGCGGCCCTCACCCTCTACAAGGACAAGATCAAGGAGCTCACCCTGCATTTCCCAGACGCCTGGCACCTCATCGTGATGGGGGACAACATGTGCAGGGGCTACCATCTTGCGCAGATCCGGAGGGACATAGTATTGGGGCAGTCGCGGAACTTCCCCGCGGAGCTCGACTGGGATCCCGACCACCCATGGACCACGGTCTTTAGGAAGGCGGCCGAGGACAAGTCTTTCTGGGAGTCACAGGTGCGGGACCCGGCTCTTGAGTGGCTTGCTCGTGGCGGTCGTGGAGTCCCCCTGTGCCCTGAGGAGCTCATTGCGCAGCAGGTCCTCCCTGGAGGCGTCTCCGCTTACAGCGGCGCTCTCGCCCCGGTGGCGGCGTCTGGCGGCGCCGCCCAGCAGACATCTCAGCCACCTAATCCTCCTGGTGCTGTTGGTGAGCGCCCGCTGTCGAAGCAGGCCCGGAAGCGCCAGCGCATGCAGCAACAGCAGTTTGCGAAGGCGAGGGCGGCGGGCGCGGCAGCTCCTGGGCAGCGCGACCAGGGCGACAAGGGCGTCGGCAAGAGGGAACGGCCGGACCAGAGCACGCAGATCTGCTTCTCCTGGAACGCCCGCAATGGCCCGTGCAAGGAGCTATCTTGCACTGACCGTTGCCCTGCTGGCAGGAAACACATTTGCAGGAAGTGCAAGTCGCCGGACCACCGCTCCTGCGACAACGCGCCTGGCTGCCGCAGTTGACGGGCGGACTCGGGGGCGCGTGCGCAGGCTGCCGCGCGCGCGCGCGCCCCTGGATAGTCCGCCTGGGGTAGCGGTGGCGCGGTCGTCATCACCGACGCCAGTGGGGGCGGCGTCGCTCACGCCACCGTCGACCTCTACAAGGCTGCCCGAGGGCTGCGGGGCCGCCGCCAGCGTCCGCGGCCCGTCCGCACAGTTCCCGCGCGGCTCGAACGCCCCCCCCAGGGCAGCCAACCCCGTTGCGGTTGACGCCAGGGAACTCGGGGCATTCGCGTTCCAGGGCTTCGTCCGCAGGGGCAAGTGGAACAACGTGCTGGTCAGGGAGGACAGCGACGCGGCGGAGAGGGAGGTCCACGCGGAGGTCACCCTGTCGCAGCCGGAATCCAAGCGGGCCCTGAGGGAGCGGGAGAACGGCTTAGCGCTGGGCGGCATGCGAGATCCTCACCGAGCGGTGGCGCGCATCTGGGGCCTGCAGAAGATCGGGGGCATGATCCGGGAGGAGTTCGACAAGTTCATGGTGGAAACCAAGGGCGCGCTGGATATCGCAGTCGGATTTGGCACGAGGTCCTACGAGGGCCCTCCTGAGGAGCTCATCGGGGTCTTCAGGAGCAGGCTCTGTGATCGCTTCGGCGCGCCGCGCGTTCGCCTTCTCCAGGGGCGCGAGCACGGCAAGCCCTCGCCCATCAGGGGCGACCTTCTGCAGGCGATCCTCGACCAGGCTGGGGGTCCAGAGAGGGTTTTGGGAGACTGGGTGCGTGATGGAGTGCCGCTAGGTGTTTCGAGAGCTATACCCACCTGCGGCATTTTCCCGGAAGTGCCCCCAGACTTCGAGGACCCGCTGGCAGTCCCGCCGCTCGAGGTGCTGTTGGCCAATGGTCGCGTTAATTATTCACCGATGGTGGAGAACCCCGCCGACGCGCGGATCGAGATTGAACGCCTTCTCAAGGAGCATTTCGGCGTCGCCATCGGCAAGCACGAAGCCTTGCGCATCGGGAAGCTGGAGGGTTCGCTGGCTAAAATGGCCATCATCATCAAGGACAAGTCTGACGGCAGCGTCAAGCGCAGGATCATCGTGGACTGGAGGAGGTCTGGCGCCAATGGCCGCGCGGTGGTCCCCGAGAGGCCAGTCTTGCCCAGGGCGTCAGATACTGCCGATACGATCCTCTACGCGATGGCTTGCCAAGCAGACGAGCGCGACGTCGCGGCAAGGGACTCCCGCGGGGGCTTCGGGGTGGAATTGTTCAGTGCGGACTTCTCCGACGCGTATCCGCACCTGCGAGTTCACCCTGAAGAGTGCCCGCACTGTCTGTCCCCGAACCCGCTGGGCAGCGACAGCGTCACCCTTTGGGTCATGATGGCTTTTGGGGCAAAGGGCGCCCCCCTCGTCTGGGGCCGCTTTGCCGCGGCCTTCGGGCGCTTGCTTCAGGCGCTCCTCAGACCCGGCGAAGGAGGGCTGCAGCTCTATCTGGACGACCCCATGTGGGCTCTGAGGGGGACGAGACGGCGCCGCGAATAGTTGATATCCCTATCGCTGGCCTTCCTCCTTGCCCTTGGTGTTCGCATCTCTTGGGGCAAGGGCCAGCGCGGTGCGCAGGTCGAGTGGTGCGGCGTCCTTTACCTCATCACCTCCTCGACCGCCCTCGCCCTCACGCTGCCAGAAAAGTTCGTGAAGGAAGTCTTGGAGGAGCTGGCCCATCTGAAGAACCATGCGCTGGTTTCCTGGAAGCGCCTGAGGTCCTTCGCGGGCCGATTTTCGTGGGCGGCAGGCGTGCTCGTCCGCCTCCACTGGGCCGTGCGCATCTTCTACGCTGCGGTGGCCGACGCAGAGCGCAGCGCGAAGGCTGCCAGGGGGGGGCCTCCGGCGGGGAAGCGCCAGAAGGGTGACGACAACAGGGACAAGAGACACTTTGTTCACTCTTCGAGGGTGGCGCTGCCTGCCGTCTGGTTGGAGGGCCTCCTCAGCAAGGTCGGCAAGCAGGTCGTCAGGTATCGCTCGATTGACGTCGCCCCGAAGCTCGCGCTCGTCATCGACGCTTCGCCATGGGGCGTGGGCGGCTTCCTGTGCGACTTGGTGGCCCGGAGACCGCGGGCGATGTTCGCGTCGCCGCTCTCGGAGGACGACGCGTGCAACCTAGGTTTGGCCATCGGGGAGTCCAGCGCGCAGGGCGCGGCAGAAGCGCTCGCCCTCCTTGCGGGCGTCCGCCTCTTCAGCGAAGCCCTGAAGGACAGGCGCGCCAGCCTGCTGGTGCGCTCGGACTCAATGGTGGCTCTGGCATTGGGTAGGAAGCTGGCGAGCGGGACCCCGGCGCTCAATTTTATCGCGGCGGAGCTGGCCTTGGAATTGGAGGCGGTCGGCGCTAATGACATGACCCTTGCGCACTTGCAGGGGGCGTGGAATACGCTGGCCGACCACCTTTCGAGCCGGCGTGCTCCAGGCCGTGATAGGGGGGCGCCTTTTCCAGGTCCGTTCAGTCTTGCATCATTGAAGTCTGCCCCGAAACGCGCGGCGGCGTGGCGCCGCCTGCCTCCGCCGGCACGGTATCCGGCGCTTCGGGGGAGCAGCCCTCATGACGTGCTGTGGGGGGCCGTGCGCGGTGTCCACTGGTAGCCGATTCGCGATGGAAAAATCTGATCGATTGCGTGCTTCTCTCTCGTGGCGCTGCGGCTGACGCGTCTCGTGCGCGCGGCCGCAGACGTCGAGGACGCTTGCTGCGCTTCGCTGCCGTCGCCGCGGGCTTCTTCTATCGCGTGGCGCTGCGACTGACGCGTTTCGCACGCGCAGCCGTGGCGTACTTTACTTGTGCGCAGGGGTGCGAGGCGACGGGTTTAGGCAATTCTGGCGTCGCCCCGGGTCTGGCGCGCACAGCGTTTGCCCCCGCCGCCACGTCTTGCTCCGCTTCGGCGTACCGCGGACTCTTCGAGCCGACGGGGGCTTCGGCGGGAGGCATTCTGTCCGTCGCATCCCCGCGCGCAGCGTTTGCCTCGTCGCCACGTAAAGCTCCGCCTCGGCGTGCCGCGGACTCTTCGAGCCGACGGGGGCCTTGGCGAGAAACGTTTTGTTCGTCGCATCCCCCAGCCCTGTTGCTGGCCCACCCGCGCTTGCAGCCGTTGCAATCTTGCCGTGGTGGTTCGGGGCATGTGGTTTCGGGCATGCGGAAGTTCCCTGAGGGGCATAACCCATAGCGCACCGCGGTCCTAGCGATGGCTCCGCGCAGGCAGGGTGGCCAGATACCAGCTTCAGCGCCGCTGCACCGCCCGCCGGCAACGCCGTTTGCGATCCGACAGCGCGGACTGGCTGCGCAGGCGGCAGCGGCAGCGGCTGTGCCAGCGGTGTCAACGTCGCCATCGCCAGCATCGGCGCCGCCGCCGTCGGCGGCACGGGGGGGCGCAACGGGGCGCCAGAGATCCGGGTCGAGGAGCCGCTCGCGTCAGCCTCCTCGACGTGACCTACCAGTCCAGCCGAGGCCTGCCGCGGCGTCGCGGGGCACCGCGCTGCAGGTCGCTTCTGCGCCCGAGCTGCTGGATGCCGCTGTGTTGGAGCTTCGCCGTGATTATTATTCAAACTCCCACCGCGGGGTAGTCTCGGCAAAGCGGGCGCAGGTCCTCCAGCTCGCGCGCGCGGTTGCGAAGTCCGACAGCATCTTCCCCTGCGCGTGGAGATCCTAGAGGGGGTCGCGGCCTCGCTCAAGGCTGCGCATTGCAAGTCGGGCGCGTCGTACCTCGCAGAGCTCCGTCTCATGCACGTCGAGAGGGGGCTCGAAGTCCAGGCCTGGCTGGCCCGGGCGTTCTTCCAGGCGAAGCTTCCCCTGGAGCGCGGGGTCGGTTCCCAGATCAAGGCGCCAGAGCTCGAGCTAGTCGAGGTGGCCCTCCCGAGCGCGGGGCCCCGACCATCGTGCCCCCTGTCCTCGTCACCCGCGTCGTCGCCGAGCACGCCAGTGGCGCCGTCCTTCTCCTACGTGTTCGCCTTCCGCTTCCTCCTTCGCGAGATCGAGCTCGCTGCGCTCACCCTGGGCGCGCTGGAGTTCGGCTTCTGGGACGCAGGCGGCCTTGAGACGACCGCGGTGGGCCTGCCAGTTTCGAAGACGGACGCAGGCGGCTGCGGTGCCAGGCGCGCTCTCGCATGCACTTGTGACCTAGGCCAACTGGATGCAGCGACGTGCCCCGTCCACCAGCTCAAGGAGCATCTTGCCTTGTTGCAGGAGCGCTTTGGCTGGGACCTGGGAGAGGAATTCGCTGGCAAGCCAGTCTTCCCAAACCGCTTAGGTGACGTCCCGACGAAGTCTGCGGTCACGGATGCCTGGCGCTCCTGCGCCCCGCCAGGGGTCGCTCCGTCAGGGCACTCGGCCAGGAGATCCGGAGCCAAGCACTTGGCCCGCCTCGGCTGGGCTATCTCCTGCATTCAGTATCTGGGCCGATGGGGTTCGGCCGTCATCTTGGATCACATCGAAGAAGCCCACTCAGAGCTCCCATTCTTGGCGGCCGGTGCTCGGCACCTCGGAGAAGCGGCCGCCTTGCCCTCGCTGAGCGACCGCCTGACGGCGGCGAAATCAGCGAGGGGCAAGGTCTTGGAGCGCGCCGAACCCAAGGTGCAGACGTTCAGCAAGGACGCCGAGGAGCTCATGAAGAAGTTCGTCAACGCGGCGGTGGAGGAAGCCTTGCTGGCGCCGCGCTTGGTCACAGGTGTCGCGGGCGGCAAGGTGCACCTGGTAGCATCTTCAACGGCTTCGACGCCCTCGCATGTCTGGAAGACGCGCTGAGGCTGGGCCTTCGCTCGCTCCGCCTTTATGTTTGTAAAGACCTGCCCACCAGGTCGTGCATGTGACCGTTGCCCAGTGCTGTTGGACTGACCTGTCCCGAGGCGCGCGTTGCCGTCGGGGGTTTTCTGCGCCTGTGGGTGCGGATCCCTCAGGGCACGCCGCCTACGGTGAAAAAAAGGAAGGTTTGACATCGCCACGTCCATCATGTCTCGACAGATTGTGGGCGGAGGGCGGCTCACAGCACGCCGAAGCAGTATGTGGGGGTTGCGATGCCGTGCTGTCACGGACGAAAGTCTGCATTGGCGAGGCATTGCAAGCAACGTTGAGTATAAGTTCCCGCGTCAGTTTGAATTTGCATATTTTCTTGTTGCTCGTGCGCCAGGTCGTTGTGCGCCACGTTTTGTTCTTGAGAAGGGAGTTGCATTTGAACGACTCGCCGGTGAGATTCCGCTTGTGCTGCTCGTGGGGGAAGGGGGAGGATAAGCGATTCAACGAGTAAATGGAAGAGGGAAGAAGATCCTGTGCAGCTAGATTCGCTCGCATATGAGCGCTAGTATTTGCCACGCGTGTTCTCTCACGCGCGCTTCAATAATTTGTCCCTGTGCATTGAAAGGGCGGCCGGGGAGCAGCTTGCACTGCGACGTGGAGCCGCCGTCATCAAAAATCAGACCTTCTCCTTCTCACAGAGACTATCGCCGGCACAAGCGCCCGACCTAGGTGTACGCTGTGACCCGGCGGGGCTAACTGGTTGACTGTGCCCACTCCCTCGGCGGCCGTTTGGGGAGGTTGCGATGCCATGCTGTCTCGGACCATCGTCTGCATTGGCGAGGCATTGCGAGCAACGTGCAGCATATGCTTCAGCGTCGGCTTGATTTTGCATAGCATCTAGCTGCCAGTGCGCGCTGTGACCCGCGTTCTGCTTTTGAGAAGGGATCTGTATTAGAACGAATCGCTTGTAACATTTGTCTGGTGCTGTCGCTGGGGGATGGGAGGATCAGAGGTTCTGCTGGTCGATGGTCGAGGGAGTCAGATCCTGCTGCCGCTAGATTCGCTCGCATATGAGCGCCTAGTGGCGGGAGCTGTTGTCAAGGTCGAGGTGGAGTTTTGACAGCAAGAGTGTTCTCACTCTCTCTCTCTCTCTCTCTCTCTCTCTTTCTCCCCCTCACACTTCGATGTCTGTGTAAAAGTGCGCACGAGGGCAGCCAGGGAGCACCGTGCATTACCACATGGAGCCGCCGTCATCAAAAAAAACCTAACCTCAAACCCAAACCTCCGCCGGATTTTGAAGGGCCTTGGCATTTGCCTCAAAACGGCCTTCGACGGCCCAGACGGCCCAAGAGGCCCCAGAGATGCGATGTCTTGACTTCTGTTGTACGGGGTCCCCGGAAGTCCCGACCCTGTCGCCAGGGACGGTTTTGTATCGTGAGTCATCTTTCGTGGCGGTCCCGGGGCCCAGCGAGGACCCCCAGAGGCCGAAAGCGGCGAATCGCATCCGTCTTAGTTAGTATTAGCACGTAGGATGCCTGGGCGGGCCCCATGTATATGGGGAACATCCTGGAGGCCTCGCGCGGCACGCAATAGCTGTAACATCTAGTCTGCACGTCCGCCCCGTCAGGCATGGGCCGACGTTCGCGCGGCGGACTCCGACGCAGATCCGACGTAAATCCGGCGTGGACCCGAGGCGACTGCGACATGCATCCGATGTAGATTGGACGTCAAGGTGTCGCGCGAGGCCTCCTGGATTTCGCTACTCCTCGGGGGGTGCTAGAGGTGCTCCAGGCCGTGGCCCCCAGCTTCTCGTTCCATTTTGGATCCCCTGGGGCCCCTCTGGGCCTCGTGAGGGGGTGCTCCGGAGGCCGTGTGGGCCTCCTTGGGAATCCTGGGGGCCCCTTGGCCCAGGGGCACTTCTACCAACACCCGAACTCTTCCCGCCCCTCACCACCCCATTGGGCGGCCCCGCATAGGAGGGATGGGCAACCTTCCCCAGAGTACCCTTGCATCCTTGCCCTCCTCCTCCTCCCTCCTCCTCCCTCCCTCCCTCCCTCCCTCCCTCCCTCCCCTCCCTCCGCTCCCTCCTCTCCTCTCCTCCTCCTCCTCCCTCCTGCTCCTCCTCTCTCCTCCTCCTCCTACTCCTCCTCCTCCTCCTCCTCCTCCTCCTCCTCCCTTCCTCCCCCTCCCTCTCCTCCTCCTCCTCTTCCTACTTTTCCTCCTCCTTTGCATCCTTGCCCGTCCGGGCCCATCCCTCGCCACTCTCGCGGGCCCACCTCCCTCGAACCACGGCCACGTGGGCCTCCACGGCCCTCGCATCCTCACCGCGCACCCTCGTGATACGCGTTGGCTGCAGTCCCGTCCCCCACCGCCCCCCTGGGCGGCTCCGATCCCCAGGAGCCTGGAGCAGGAGCGGGCCCGCGCCCAGCGGCTGCAGACCCAGGCGGACGCCGCGGCGGCGGAGCTCCGACGGACGCCCGCCCGCCGCCCCCTCGCGGCGGGGGCCGCCGCGCCCGCCACGGCAGTTTGGCCTCCTCCTCCTTCCTCCTCCTACTTTTCCTCCTCCTCCTCCTACTTTTCCTCCTCCTCATCCTCCTAATTACTTTTCCTCCTCCTCCTCCTCCTCCTCCTCCTGCTCCCTCTTATTCTCTGCGACTCACCCCAGCGGTTTCTGCAGTGTTTCGGCCCAGTGGCCGCCCCCCCCTCCCCGGCTCGCGGCCCGATGATGCAGCGCGCCGTGGAGCTGTTGGTGGAGGCGGGCGGTGCTGTGCTCTGCCAGGGTCTGCGAGCCGCGCTCTTCGAGCGGCTCGCGGGCCGCCCACTGCCCTTGACGGACCAGGAGGCCCCAGCGTTCGGGTCCTCCTGGCCGTCTCGGGCGGCGGGCCTCGGAGCAGCGGCGGAGTGCCCTGCTCTCGAGGCGCCCGCCGCCTGCTCCACCGCCTGCCTCGGGCCAGCGGTGGACTTGAGCGGCGGGGTGTCTTCCCTGCTGCTCGCGACGGTCTTCTCGCTTCTGGGCGTGACCGCTTGCTGCGGCTGCTGCGGGGGCTGCTGTCTTGCGGGCCCAACGGTCCGCTGTGCAGGCCCTTTCCTGGCTCGCCTTCGCGGTGCGCTGGGCGCGCCAACCCCAGCGCCCGAGAGGGCAGCTGCTCGGGCCTTGGCCTGCGGCCCTGGCCCTCAAGCCGCCTTGCGCAGCACGGCGGCGTCGGCCCTTCGGGCCTCGTCGCCGCTTCGGGGTCAATCCCCTTGGGTCGGCCTCTGGGCCACCCGCGCGGGCTCCCCCGCAACGTGCGCGCTGTCAGTTCTGCAGCGGGCCCGACGCGTGTCACGGTGGGTGCAAGAGCTTCTGAGCGCTGGTGACGACGGCAGCTGTGCCAGCGTTGTCAGAAGGTCCCGTGTGGTCCGAACCGCATCCGTTCGAACCACCGTCCGCGACGAGCTACGACAGGTGGCGGCTCGACGGAGGGGACCGCAGCTTCGCCGCTAGACCGCTTGCTCAGCGAGATGTGGCGTGTTGCTCGTACTTCCCTCGCCTTCCGCTCGGCGGCCAGGAGCCCCGCTCCTGAGCGCGGCGCGTCGGCCCTCTCGCGCCCGGCGGCGGGTCTGCCCCGCCGTCGCGCGCGGAGGCGCCGGCACGCGCAAGCGGAGACCGCTCGCCAGGGCGGAGCGACAGAATGCTCCCTCCTATTCTCTGCGACTCCCCCCCGCGGTCTCTGCAGTGTTTCGGCCCCTCCTCCCTACCCTCCCAGCCTCACTGAGGCTGACGGCGTACGCGCTGCGCGGCCGCCTGTAGGCGCTGAGGGGATTTGGCTGTCTTGCCCCCCCCCCAGCGCACACCTTCGGCGGCCAGGAGCCCCGCTCCTGAGCGCGCCGCGTCGGCCCTCTCGCGCCCGGCGGCGGGTCTGCCCCGCCGTCGCCCACGGAGGCGAGCCGGCACGCGCACACGGAGACCGCACGCCAGGGCGGAGCGAGAGAATCCTTCTCCTGCTCGTCGTCCTCCTCCTCCTCCTCCTCCTCCTCCTCCCTCCTCCTCCTCCTCCTCCTCCTCCTCCTCCTGCTCCTCCTCCTCGTCGTTACTGAGGCAGACCATCTAGGCCTCTTAGATGAGGTCGGAGTAGACGGGGTCGGAGGATCGCGCCGCATCGCCGATGCATCGGCGATGCGTCAGCGATGCGGCTCGGTGTGGTGCACAGTTTTCTCCACGCCGACGTCGCCGATGCATCGCCGACGTCGCAATTGCACGACCGATGCGTCGACGATACATCGCCGGTGTATCGGCGATGCGGCGCGATCGTCCGACCCCATTTGCTCGGACCCCATCTAAGAGGCCTCTGGACCAACACTCTCGGTGCCCAGCGGATCCTTCCTGCGAGGGCGGGATGACCACGCCTGTCCATCCACAGGGATGGACATCCCAGCTGCAGGCACGCGGAGCGGATGCCCACGCCTGTCCACTGACAGGGAGGGGCATCCCTCCCTGACGATCGGGTGCCAGGACTTTCTGGCCACGACGGGCGAGATCGGTCGCTGCCGATGTTGCTTTGATGTCGGGACCGGTCGGCGCCGATTTGCTTCGAGCTCGGTCGCGACCGACTTGGAGTGCCGAGTGGTCGCTACCGATCGCGACCGAAAGATCCCGGTGCCCAGTGATGTGGGCTCGCGGCGGTCTGCCTCGGCGTCGGCCGTGGGCTGCTCGGCCTCGGCCGCGGGGGTGGTGGGGGGAAGGACAGATTGACGATGTCCTGGGGCTGCGCGTCGCCATCGGGCTGCGTCGGCACGGGGTCGAAGCCGGATCCCAGACATGCGACGTCCTGATGTGCTCAGGACGGGGCCCCTGGAAGCCCCGACCTGTTCCCCGGGACCGGCTCTTCACCCTGCGCCGACGCTTGACGGCCCCGAGGCCCGGCGAGGGCCCCCTGAGGCCGAAACTGGCCAAAAACTCGCCGTCCTGATTTTTTCAACGACGCGATCATGTCTGGGGACCGGATCGGACCAGAATCACATCGGAGGGTGCTGAGGGTCGGCCGCTGCCGTCGGCCTCGGCCGCGGCCCCGGGCTTTGGCCTCGGGGCGGGCCGCGGCTCGGCCTCGGCCCTGGCCTTGGCTCGTTGGGCCCCGGCCTCGGGAGGCGGTTATCCTTACTTCCTCCGTGGTCGATGCAGCGGGCGGAGATCTCCCTCACGCTGGGGAGTGGGTGGAGGATGAGGATGGCGGGGGAGGGAGGGGAGAGGGAGAGGGCAGGGAGGGGGGAGGAGGAGGAGGAGGAGGAGGAGGAGGAGGAGGAGGAGGAGGAGGAGGAGGAGGAGGAGGAGAAGGAGGAGGAGGAGGAGGAGAAGGAGAAGGAGAAGGAGGAGGAGAGAGATGGAGGCGGGAGAGCAGGATGCAGGAACAGCTGGGCACAGCAGCGCACCGCACGGTGGCGTGATCGCCCAGAACAGACCCCTCGCCAATACAGTGGAGACCCATGCCACGAAACACCCTGCTTGCCTCCAGGGTACCCTGGGTTTCTGGGGTTTCGGTGGCTTTGCTATGGAAAGCGTGACGTTCCCACACCAAAAATCAATGGACGTCCTGGGGTCTCAGGGTTGGGTTTCTTGTGAAAGGTCTCTTGTGGTCGAGCCCCCAATTATTGTAGTTCTAAGAGCGTGCGATGTGAGCGCGTCCGTGGTGGCCACGCTGGAGAGCATCCGGCAGCAAGAGCCGCCGCGTCCTCGGTGTCGCGCCGGGCACCTGCGCCCGCTTCCCCGCTTTTTCACCAGTGCCCATGGCCGACCGCAGCCCGAAGAGAGCTTCGCTGGGCGAGGGTCCGCGGGTGGGTTCTCGGCAGAAGCGCATGGCGCAGTCAGACTTTTCGGGCGCCGCACAGAGGTCGCGACGGGCGTTCTTCCACGACCCTCGCCCCTCGGGGCGTCTGCGGGCCCCGGGCCGTCGAACCTGGGACCTGCCGAAGGGCCGCTCCCGGTCCACTTCGAGCCGGCCGATCCGGTTCGGCATTTGTTCCGGCTGGCTCAAGCCGGATCTGATGCTCTGACACTCCGAGGCAGTCCGCATTCGTCATGGCGATGTTGCGCATCTGGGCGCAGAAGGGCCCGGTCCGACGTCGACCCCGCGCCGATGCAGCCCGACTGCGGCGCGCATTCCCAGGCGTCCTCGGCGTGACTGTTTCAGCCCGCGTGGCAGAGCTCCCGGCTCCTTGCTCCCGGTGTTTGTTTCCTCCGTCCATGGGTGCATCTTCGAGGGCCTCCGGGGCCAGAGAGCGGGGGCCCCGGAGGCCGAGATGGAGGCCGATCCGACTCGATCCCATCGGTCCAGTCTTCTGATCCTGGGCTTCGATCCGATTCGATCTGATCTTCTGGGCTGCGAGGCGATCCAATCTTCTGGGCTGCGACGCGATTCAATTCGTATCGTCGGAGATCCCCAGACGTGCGACGTCCGGATTTTTTCAGGGCGGGGCCCCTGGAAGTCCCGACCTCTTCCCCGGGACCGGTTTTTCATCCTGCGTCGATGTTTGACGCTCCCGAGGCCCAGCGAGGGCCTCCCGAGGCCGAAAATGGCCAGAAACCTCCCGTCCGGATTGTTTGTTTCACGACGCGATCATGTCTGGGTTTGGGCTCCGATTCGATCCAGTCGTCTGATCCCGGGCTTCGGGTCGACGGCTCCCGAGGGCCCGCGCCGCGAGACGGCGCAGCGCCCTGGGGGGCCTGGCCCCGTGGCCACCACGGGGGGCGCGCAGGCAGCCGTGGGGCGCAGCCACCGTGGAGACCCGTGCCAAGGAACACTCTGCGCTTGCCTCCGGGTGGAGGGTTTCGCCGAAGGGCTTTGGCGGCCCGTCCTCCTCCTCCTCCTCCTCCTCCTCCTCCTCCTCCTTCCCTTCCCCTTCTCCTCCTCCTCCTCCTCCTCCTCCTCCTCCTCCTCCTCCTCCTCCCTCCTCCTCCTCCTCCTCCTCCTCCTCCCCCTCCTCCTCCTCCTCCTCCTCCTCCTCCTCCTCCTCCTCCTCCTCCTCCTCCTCCACCTCCTCCTCCTCCTCCTCCACCTCCTCCACCTCTCCTCCTGCTGCTCGGGTCGCCGACGGCCTGGGGGGAAACCGTGCATCTCTAGGGTGTTTCTTGGGCTTCGATGTCTTTGCTATGGGAAGCGTGACGTTTCCAAACCAAGGATCCATGGAGGTCCTGGGGTCTCAGGGTCGGGTCTCTCCTGTTCCTACTGTAGGACCGGGCATGAATTGTTCCAGAGCGTTCCAGGACGCTCTCAGAGCGATCGGGAGCTGAAGCCACCGCGGCGCCCGATGCATAATCTCCACAGCCGCCAGATCTCCGAGACACCCGACCTGCCCCCTCTCTGATTTTGTCATGGTCCTGGCTTCGTCTCAAGCTGCACACCGCGGCCCGGTCTGGACTTACGTCGGGCGCGTCCCTCTACAGGAGGAATCTCCAAACATAGTAGAAAAAAATAGTCTGGGGACGATGTTTGCGTATTTTCGACTGTTTTTGCTTATTTGTGGGGTATGTTTGATGTTTCGTCCAAGGTCGGCCTGTAGGGGGACGGGCCCGACCTATCTCAGGCTGCACACCGCGGCCCGGTCTGGACAGGCGTCCTCCTCCAGGGGGGGTGGGGGGGGGGCGCCGCGAGGGCGCGAGGAGGGCCGCGCGTCGCGCCGTGCCCGCCGCGGGGCCGGGCGGCCCGGTCGGGCCTGTCCATCTACAGTGGGGGCGGAAAAGAGGGGGGTGATGACTAGGGGGGGTGGATTTCATGGCGGGGGGCCATGATATTTCCCCAGATTTTTCGGCGCCTCTTCTTACTTCATTACGTCCCTGGCCCCCCCGCTGGGCCGCGCACATGCCGCCGGTCATGCTTTGCACCCCCCCTTCTTGGACACCCCCCTCTTGGCCGCTCCCGATACAGGAGGCGTATTCAAAAACCTAGTTGCCTCGATAGCTGCCTCGATGCGCCCGTTGTGAAACGCAGTACGTCCCGTGTGCAAGACGTCCGTGTCGACACGTTGCGTGTTGGCTCCGCGTATCGGCCCACGTTTCGGCGGGCCTATCGCGTCGGGCCTGCGTTTTCCGTCCACGCGTCGAGCTCCGTATCCATACGCTATGTGCTGCGTGTTGCGTCTCGGGGCAGCTAAGTTCAGAAATATTCCAAAGATGCTCTGGGGACGATCTCGTTTGTTTCTCAATGTTTGATCTCCTCTAGAGTATTGCTTGACTGCTTTTCTTTGTTCGTGCCGAGTCCGCCTGCAGGAGGACACGCCCGACCTAACCCTGGCCCCCTCGCTTCGTGCAAAAGCTGCGACCGGAGGTCTCTGGACGCTTTCGGCCTCCCAGTGCCTTCGCTGGGCCCGGGGACCGCCAAAAACCTCCTCCTCCTCCTCCTCCTCCTCCTCCTCCTCCTCCTCCTCCTCCTCCTCCTCCTCCTCCTCCTCCTCCTCCTCCTCCTCCTCCTCCTCCTCCTCCTCCTCCTCCTCCTCCTCCTCCCTCCTCCTCCCTCCTCCTCCACCTCCTCCTCCTCCCTCCTCCTCCTCCTCCTCCTCCTCCTCCTCCTCCTCCTCCTTACTGGCACGACCCAGGGTGAAGAACAACTATTCCTCAGGAAGGGCTCCAGACCTCTGGGGAGGCCGCTCTGCGAACAAAATCAAGAGGGATCCCTGGGACGGGGCGGCTCGGGAGGGATCTCCTGGCACCTGCTGGCGTCCTCGCGCGCTTTCCCCTCCTCCTCCCCCCCCCCCCAAGGACCCTGGAGCAGGGGGCGGGGCAGCACGGGGCTCTCTGGTCCGAGGTCGCCGCGGCGACAGCGGAGCGCGACAGGACCTGGCCGGGGACGGGGGCGGAGGTCCGGGGGCAAGGTGAGGGGGGGGGGATCGAGATAGGCTCAGGGGGGGATCGATAGGCTCAGGGGGGAGGTCCGGGGGCAAGGGATAGACAGGCTCAGGGGGAAAACCATCCCAGACATGCGAAGTCCTGATTTTGTCAGGACGGGTCCCTGGAAGAAGTCCCGACCCGTCCCGTTTTTTTTTATCCGGAGTTGTTTTTTTAACTCTCCCGAGGCCCGGCGAGGGCCCCCCGAGGCCGAAAATGGCCAGAAACCTCCCGTCCTGATTTTTTTTACACGACGCGATCATGTCTGGGTCTGGGCTCCGTTTCGATCCAGTCGTCTGACCCTGCGTCGTTTTGTTTGACGCTCCAGAGGCCCGGCGAGGGCCCCCCGAGGCCGAAAATGGCCAGAAACCTCCCGTCCTGATTTTTTCAACGCGCGATCATGTCTGGGTCTGGGCTCCGATTCGATCCAGTCGTCTGACCCTGCGTCGTTTTCTGACGCACCCGAGGCCCGGCGAGGGCCCCCCGAGGCCGAACATGGCCAGAAACCTCCCGTCCCGATGATTTTTTTTCAACGACGCGATCATGTCTGGGTCTGGGCTCCGATTCGATCCAGTCTTCTGATCCTGCGTCGTTTTCTGATGCTCCAGAGGCCCGGCGAGGCGCCCCCGAGGCCGACAATGGCCAGAAACCTCCCGTCCTGATTTTTGTTCAACTCGACGCGATCATGTCTGGGTTTAGGCCCCGATTCGATCCAGTCGTCTGATCCTGCGTCGTTTTGTTTGACGCTCCAGAGGCCCGGCGAGGGCCCCACCGAGGCCGAAACTGGCCAGAGACCTCCCGTCCTGATTTTTGTTCAACTCGACGCGATCATGTCTGGGTTTAGGCCCCGATTCGATCCAGTCGTCTGATCCTGCGTCGTTTTGTTTGACGCTCCAGAGGCCCGGCGAGGGCCCCACCGAGGCCGAAACTGGCCAGAGACCTCCCGTCCCGGGCGAAGAGAACTATGCACATGCACCGATCCTGGCAAGGCCCATCCCGGACCCGGATCGGTGCATGTGCCCTCCTGGCCATGGCAGGAAGGCGCATGCACCGATCCTGGGCTCTGCATGGGGCTTGCCAGAATCGGTGCATCCCGACGTTTCTTTTTTACACGCCTGCCGAGGAGGAGGAGGAGGAGGAGAGAGGAGGGAGGAGGAGAGGAGGAGGAGGAGGAGGTGCATAGTTCTCTTTCCTCTGCCGTCCCGATATTTTTTTTTGCACGACGCGATCATGCCTGGGGGGCCCGACGGCCCCGCCCCCGCCCAGGGCCGTGCGGCTCCGCTCGGCGGGGGCCTCTCTCGCCGAGCTGTGGGCGGTGCCTCGCCGGGTGCAGCTCCGGGGCCCGCCCCTCCTCCCTTCCCTGCTCCCTCCTCCCTCCTCCTCCTCCTCCTCCTCTCCTCCTCCTCCTCCTCCTCCTCCTCCTCCTCCTCCTCCTCCTCCTCCTCCCTCCTCCTCCTCCTCCTCCTCCTCCTCCTCCTCCTCCTCCTCCTCCTCCTCCTCCTCCTCCTCCTCCTCCTCCTCCTCCTCTTCTCTCAAGCGCAGCCGATCCCGCCCGTGCCCACGCTTTTTGTCCGTCGGCAGCGAGGCGGACCCAGACATGATCGCGTCGCGAAAAAATCAGGGCGGGAGGTGTTTGGCCAATTTCGGCCTCGGGTGGCCCTTGCCTGGCCTCGGGACCAGCAGCCCCCCTCTGACGCTTCCCTTGAGTCGGGCCTGTCCCTCTACAGGGGGAATGTTCAACAACAGTCAAAAAATGGTCTGGGGACTACTTTTTGGGTACTGTTTGGCCATATTGGGGTATGTTTTGACTATTTTTCATTTTCGTCGAAAATCCCCCCTGTAGGGCGACACGCCCGACTTCACCCTGAGCCAGCAAGCCCACCTGACGCTCCCCCTCGGGAGGGAGGAGCCTTTTTCTTCTGGCGCGGGCGCACGTCGCCGTCGAGCGCCGTCCCCCCAGACCCCCGACGTATGTACTGATTTGTTCATTGCGTCGACCCCTGGAGGTCTCGGCCCATTCCCCTGGACCGGTTTTGCAATCTGAGCCGCATTTTCACGCTCCCGAGGGCCAGGAAGGGCCCCCAAAGGCTGGACGTGGCGAAAAACCTTCCGTCGTGCTTTTTTCATCACCCGAGGGGGCCTGGGGAGGCAGGCGACTTTTTCTTCCGGCGCGGGCGCACGTCGCCGTCGAAAGGCCGCCCCTCCGGCGCATGCGCTGCAGCTGCTGCTGGCCGCGCCTCGCGGGCGCTCGCTCCGCGCGAGGGGGGCCTCTGCACGGGCCGCGCGCCGGCAGGTTGGCACCGATAGGGCGGCGGGGAGACGGCCGCGGAGGGGGGGCTGAAACCCAGGACCCCCCGGGGGCCCCTCCTCCTCCTCCTCCTCCTCCTCCTCCTCCTCCTCCTCCTCCTCCTCCTCCTCCTCCTCCTCCTCCTCCTCCTCCTCCTCCTCCTCCTCCTCTCTCAGGCGCAGCCGATCCCGCCCGTGCCCACGCCTTTTTTCCGTCGGCAGCGAGGCGGGCCCAGACATGATCGCGTCGCGAAAAAATCAGGGCGGGAGGTGTTTGGCCAATTTCGGCCTCGAGTGGCCCTTGCCTGGCCTCGGGACCGTCGAAAGACGGCTCGGGATGACGAACTGGTCCCGAGGAAAGGGTCGGGATTTCCAGGGGCCCCGCATGGAAATAATCAGGTCGTCGCATGTCTAGGGCATGGCGCTCAGATCATGGAGAGCTCTTCGCCGGTACACGCGCTGTACAAGCGGCCCTGAGATTCGATGTTGCTAGTAACACCGAGAGCAGAAGACCCGACCGGAGCCCCAGACACAACTTTTCTGCTGCATTGTTTGCGCCGGATCGATCTGTGATGGTCGCAGGGCCCGAAGCCCCACGAAAAAGCCCGTGGCGAAAAAAATGGCATCGCCAGGATCTCAGGGAGGGGCCAATCAACAGCAGCTCGGAGTCACGGTTGTGCTTGCACCAGCGCGCGAGCGCCAGTCAGGGAAAGGGCGGGAGGATACTGTACAGCGGCCTCGAGGACACGTTCGGATGCAACTCCTGGGAGGTCAAACTCTGATACTGCCCTGGTCCGAAATCCGGTTCATTCCCGCCGAATCCAGCTGAATCCGCGGCATCATCCGGCGTGGTAGCCCCCCAATGGGACTTAATCCTCTTTATTGTTTCCGACGAAGACGACTTTATACGTACTAGTCTTCTTAGTCCTTATCCTCTTGATCCTCTTCAAGGACCTTGAC
>CAUYUJ010020497.1:48518-66018 GCA_963575745.1 Prorocentrum cordatum | reverse complement strand
GGGCGTGGAGCCAAACAAAAAAAACAAAACAAATCCTCCTCCTCCTCCTCCTCCTCCTCCTCCTCCTCCTCCTCCTCCTCCTCCTCCTCCTCCTCCCCCTCCTCCTCCTGGCATCCCTCCAGCAGGGGCGCGCCTCGCGCAGACCTGGAGGTCTGGGCGTCGCAGGGTTTTGCACACCAGGCGTTTTTGTTCGCCAGGTGTCGGGCCCAGAGGCCCTCACGGATCGATCGGGCTCGAAACATGGCGCAGAAGGATTGGGTCCAGGGCTCTGGTCGTGATTCTCGCGATGCTGCAACGGTTTCGCGACGTCGGATCGCAGGAAGATTGGGAAGGGGGTGGGCCGGGGGGGGGGGGGGGCGAAATCTGCTGCATGCAGCCTCTTTCGGCCCCGCCGCCGGGCGCTTTTCTTGACAGATTGGCTCCACCGTGCGCCTGGCCTGTCCAATCAGTTTGCCTCGGGTGCACGTCTGGAGCATCCTCAGAATCCGTCTGCCGGGTCCATGGTTCGGGATCCGTTGGCAGTGCGCCCCGACCAGGGCGCCCAGGCGTCTTCAAGTCTCGCTCACAGCACCCTCGCAGTTCAACTGGTTCAGACCCTGGTGCGACCTGGTTCGGACTCCACCGGCTACTGGAGGGGAATGCAGGACGATGGGGACGTCTCACTGCGCAAACTTCGCACACTTGGTATTTGGTTTCGCCCCAAGCCAATGGTACTCTGTCACATTCTGCACCACAGGAAGAGGCCTTCACACACAGGTGGCGTGTGGCACGTGAGCCCCAAGCGCCCTCTGCCGTTTTGTACACCACACAACACGGCCCTCACACTCCTGGTGGCGGTCGGGCAGATCTGCTGTCAAATCCCATGCGCGGATCAAGGATATCGAACTGCTTCGACTGGACGAGGAGGAGGATCACGACGACCACGACCACGACCACCACGCCAACGGCGACAACGACGACGACGACTGGTAGGGATTCGGGTTGCGCACAGACAGCCCCCCAGGTAGTCCCGGCTGGCCCCAACTGGCCTCCCGAGAAGTCCCAGCTGGCCCAAGCAGCCCCCCCGAGTCGTCCGGGACGGCCTCGACTCCCCAATCCCGGGGCGCGGGGCGAGCCCGGGAGGCCGTGGGAGGCGGCGCCCGCGTGTTGGCACCGCCAGGGGCCACGCCGGGGGCCTGTTGAGGCCAGCCGGGACTGTTCGGGGGGCCGGTCGGGGCCAGCCGGGACTGCCTGGGGGGGGGGGGGGGCTGTGCGTGCACAGCCCGAAGCCCCACCACGACGACGACAACGACGACGACCACGACCACGACGGCGGCGGCGCCGACGACGGCAGGAACCTCGCGCTAGCGCACGGCCTGCGCGGCAACCTGCAGGAAGCCCTGGCGAGGTGCGCGGCCCTGGAGGCGTCGGCCGCCGCCTCCGGCTGGCCCGCGGTCGCCGCCGCCGTCGCCGTCGTCGCGGCTTTCGGAGGCCTTCGAGCCCTAAGATCCAGGCGATGTTCTTTGTTCACAGTGCGTTCTCACGCGGTTTTGGGACCTGTGACCCTCACAGATCGATCTGGCTTGGGAAATGGCGCACATAAAGGTCACGTCTAGGGTTTAGGGCTGCGGTCGTGGTTTGTCGCTCAAGTCAGATCTCAGGGGCCTTCGGGGGCTTTCGACAGTCTTCGGAGGGCTTCCTGGGCGCTCCCAGGAGGCCTCCAGCTGCCTCTAGGAGCCTCGTCACTGGAGGTTTGAAGGTTTCTCTGCACACCTAAGGAGGCTATCACCATCGTCGTCGCCGCCGCCGTCGCCGCCACCGCCGCGTCGTCATCGTCCCGTCGCTGTTGTAACACGTCGTCGCGCCGCCAACCCAACGGAGGCCGTCGTCGTCGTCGTCGTCGTCGTCGTCGTCGTCGTCGTCCCGCCGCCGCCGCCGACAGGGGGGAGAGCTCGAGCTGCTTGTGGGCTGAGTCGGTCATCGGCCGAGTGTCCAGTGATTGGCCGCTGCATCTTCCCCAGGTGACTCCAGCCGCGTGTGTGCCTCCTGCTTCGTTTCCCCTCGCAGTTGCTGCACTTAGGGGTTCGCACCTCGGTTCAAATTGGGCAGGTGTGCCGCTCTTTCGGTCGGCTGCGTAGTCGCCGTCGCGGCCCCGTCGCCGCCTCGTGGCCGCCCGTCGTCTGGGCCAGTGTGCCACTCTGTTTGCTGTGTAGTCGCCGTCGCCGCCCCGTCGCCGCCTCGTCGCCGCTCGTCGTCTGGGCCTTCTCGTACATGGCGGTGCGCTGCTCGCATGGCTCTGCACTGCTGCGCATTGCAAGTTGCATGTCTGTGCATGCGCATTGCCTCCCATAGCTTTGCGTGCTTTTGTGTTGCGTCGCGTTGGTTTTGCAGTAAGTTCGTTACTTCTCGGTCTAGAAGAGTAATAGGATCACCCCCCTGGGAATCAACGGTACCCCTTTGCGTTTTGTAAGATACAGATGTATATACCCCATCGTCCGTCCTAAACATGGACTCGTACCATCCCAGGCAAGTTGGTCTCGTCCCTCATCCTCCCTGCCAAAAATACTTTGCCCGCACACTCGTTGATCAACAGTCATCAGATTTCAAAAATCCCTTACGATGGGACGACGTGCACACGCGCGCACCGTCGCGCGCGCATGCCGAAATCTCTTAAACCGCTGTAAGGATTTCAAAATCGAGTGTCCGGGGAAAAAGGTCAGAACACATGGCTTCGCGACAATAGTTTTGAAAATGAAACTTGCGCTCGCGCCCTCGCATATTCTCAGCATAACCATAGGCGTTGCAGCATTTTCATCAAATGCTTTCAAACGTGCCTCTCGCGCGCGCATGTCGTAATCGCTCGAACGCCTTTGCGCGAACGTTGTCGCAAGCGCGCGCGCGTTGTCGCGCGCGCGTGCGGAACTGCTTCAAACCACGGTCTTCGCAAGGTTTTCAAAGTCGAGCGTCCCGCAAAAAGGCTCAAACATGGTTTTGCAACATCAAAGTTCAATGCCTGCGCTCGCGCTCCTGCGAAGTCGTGAGAAAACATAGGCTTCTCAAACGTTTCATTGCATGCGGCCAATCTGGCCTCGCGCGCCGCGTGTCGAAATCATTCGAACGCCCTTGCGCGCGTGCTGGGCGGGGCATGATCCGTGTCACGTGAAAGAATGCGGTCCACTCTCGCGCGTCGGCCGCGCGCGCATGTCGAACTCCCTCCCAAACCGTCATCACCGACGCGAGGACGCCGTCATCGTCGTCGGCGTGATCAGCATCGGCGCCGTCACTGGCCTTGCCGTCGTCGTTGTCGTCATCGTCACCAGCATCGCTATTAACTATCATCATTGTGTCTATCGTTGTCGCCGTCGCCATTATACCGCGCCCGCCCAAGTCGCCGAGTGCTCACCGGTCAGCGCCACTGCGGCCGCGTCGGTCGCGCCAAATTTGCTGGCCGCTGCGCGCGCGAGCATGCGCGGACTGGCGCGGCCGCAGAGATGCACCAGGCGACACACAACACTCGTCGCGATCGCCGCCGCGTGGGTTTTGCAAACCAAGTGGCGGATGGGTGGGTGGGATGGTTGCGCGATCAGTGGGGTTCACAGCCACCACATAACCAGGTTGCACCACTTCGTACGCTAGGAACCACAACGTGGTGTTTACGCTGGCTAACATGTTCTGATTTTGCGGCTCCTCGCATGGGACTCCCCCCGCCCTACCCGACGCGCGTTTGACGCTTTCGACTCCGCGTTCGAGGCTCTGAGGTGCAGACGTCCGCCTGGCCGCCTCGCAAGCTCGCCTATTGGACCATCCTTCCAATGCCCCGCGGACCCCTCCGCCCCAGCTGTCCCCATGCACCTTTGCCGCGTCTTCGACCCCACCTCTTGCGTCCGCCTTCGTCGTCCCAACACCCCATTCCTGAACACCTTCGGAGCCTCATAGACCTGCTGAGCCCAAGACCCCCTCCTTCCTTCCCGCCCCGCTCTTCGCCCGCACCAGATCCCCCGAGAATGCTCTGCAGCCTCCTCTCTTACCCGTCGAGGCAATTCCCGCTCTCTCCTTTTCCCCCCCCTGTCACTTCAGCCCCCCCCCCTTCGCGTGGGCAGACGCATCGGCCCCCGAGAGGCGGACATACGGCTCAGCTCGCCCGCGCCGCGCGGATGGCAGACCTAGGCGCGCGTGCGCGGCGATCGTATGATGAGCAAGTGCGCAGATTCGGCTCGATTTGCGCCTCTCTGACCCCCGGCCCATCTCCTTGCCCGGCGTCCGCGAAGCCAGCCGTAGCGCAGGCGGAACGCGCAGACCTGCAGGACCAGCGGCGGGCGGCGGAGGCGCGCCACGACGCCGAGCTGCTGGGGGCCGGTGAGCAGCTGAAGGAGTCACGTGCCGCAGTTGTTCTTTGGTCTTCGTCGTTCCTCCGCCCAGGGAAAGGCGCCGATACCGCTGCCCTTCCCTCGTGGTCCACTTTTTGGGCCTCCTGGTCGGCCCTCGTCGCCGCCGTCGGACTCGCGTCGGAAACCTGGTCAGATTGCACCCCGTGAGGGGTCCGGGGAGTAGCGGTATCGGTACCTTTCTGTTTCCCAGTTCCCCTTGGCCCGAAGCATCTTCGTCATCGTCTCCATTTTAATCATAGCCATCATTACCATCATCGCCGTCATCTGCATATCTGGCCATGTCATCGCCAGTGTCACCACAGCCGCCGCCAATGACCGAGGCCGCTGCCGAAGCCCTGGCCGCGCTCCGCGGAGGGGCTGGCTGGGCCCGAGGCAGAGGATGGCTGGGAGTGCGCGGTTGGGGCTTTGGCTGAAACGCCCGTCCAGTCCAGGCTCTGCCAACGGCGCCGAGCTCACGGGGGATCCGAACAGGCAGGGCGACTCCTCAGATGACGTCTCCGCGGCTGCTACGTCCGCCGACCTGGACCAGCTTTCCTGGCAGTTAGCAGGCTCCTGGTTGGTGGCCTTTGCGCTGTGGCTGGCTGGCCGCGGCGGAGGGGCATCCGCAGGGGGGCTCGAGACGCGCACGCATGACATCCCTTGCCGACAGGCCAAGCGTAGCACGCCTGGAAACAGGAACCCTCCTCTTCCTCCTCCTCCTCCTCCTCCTCCTCCTCCTCCTCCTCCTCCTCTTCATGCTCCTCCTCTTCCTCCTCCTCCTGCTCCTCCTCATCCTCATCCGCCTCCTCCTCCGCCTCCTCCTCTCTTCTCCTCATCCTGTCCGCGGGCCTGAGATTGCGGGCAGCTTTTCCCTCGCGGAGACCGAGCGCTCTCGGAACTCCGGGAGGAATGACAAGGCGGGCAGCTGGCTTGTTGTCCATCTCAATGCCGACGCGTTCGGCAAAAGTCTGTTCTGGAAGCCCGCCATCTTCGAGCGACCTCGGCGGCAGCAGGGCTCGCGTTTTTTTATTTAGGTGGCAATTCGAGCGTACATCCCCGGTCCAGACGTCCTGACCAGGGTGCGGCGGTGGTTGTCTGCGATCGACACGGTGGTCATCAGCAACCCTGAGGGCGGCCCCACTTGCCATGAGGGCACCGACCAGGCGACCACGGCTTCTTCGCGGATCACGGCTCGCTGGCAGACCGCACGATCTCGTGCGAGTGGTTATTGCGCATCTGCAAGCCCCGCTTGGCCGTGCGGCTCACTCTTGGAGTCCGACCGCGAAAGGGCGGTGCTGAGAGCTCGACTGAAGCCCGATGTGTACAAGACCACCGAGTTCCTCAAGACTGCCACGGGAGGTCACGGGGAGGGTTCGAATAGAATTGACACCATGACCGATCTCTTCATTTGCAGCATGCATTCATCATGGTAGCTCCTCATTGATGATGAATTTGCTCATGCACAGGGGGCCCGATATTCCCTTACCCAGATCTCCCGCCCGAACATGGTTTGCCAACGCATCCTACGAGGCACTGTACAATCTTCAGTTCAGATATTTTGGGCCTTCTTTGTACTGTCTTTGCGGCCTATTGGACCGTCTTGGGGTCTTTTTGGCGTCCCGTGTGGCGCTTCTGGAGGGGCCTTCTCGGAACCCTCCTTGGGCCGCCAGGAAGCCCTCCAGAGGATATGCCGAAACGAGGGCTCCAATATTGAGTCAAAAGTGAGGAAGCATCGGGCGGGAGCGTCGTTGTTGCAGAGGGCAGCCCGTTTGCGGCGCCAGTGCGCGAGCGGTTGTCCTGCGTAGACATGAGAAGGTCTATCAAAGCGCTTATCCTGTTCGGGGCCAGTTTTGGGCGGCAGATAATCTCTGCAGTGTTTCAACACGTGCGCTTGATGCATTTTCTGGCCCCCCGCTCTTCATCATAGCGGGAGGGCTGATGCTCCTCGCTAAGAGGACTTCGATGCGGGCGTGGAGCTCAAACCCCCCAAAAAAAACAGTCTTGAGAACATTTGCGAGCACGTATCGAGCGGGAGCATCGTTATTGTAGGGAGGCCGGCTCGCGGCGCCAAGGCAGGAACGCCACTCTTGTGTAACAAGCGAGTAAGCGTCGGGCAGGAGCCCGCTGGTTTTGTCTGAGGGCCGGTTTTCGGCGGCGAGCAAGGCCACCAGTCCTGAGTAAAAAGCGAGTAAGTACTAAGCGGGAGCGTTATTGACAAGGGGGGCCAGTTTGTGGACCCAGAGTGCGAACGCCACTCCCGTCCAAGAGGCCAGGGTGAGCGGGAGCGCTGGTTTTTTGGAGGGCCTGTTCTCGGGTGCGAGCAACGGCGCCGATCCTGAACGAACAGCGGGGGCGGGGGCGTTGCTCATGTTGGGGGCGCGATTTGGGCGCACCCCCGAAACGCGTTAGCGCGATCTTCAGTTCAAAGGGACACGCTGCTGGCGCTGAGGCGAAAACGCCAGAGGGCGCACGGAGGGGGTCCAATCATAAATACTTGTGGAGTAGTTGAAATTTCAACCACCGCAACGACAAAGACAACAACAACACAGACAGCAACACCAACAGCAACAAACATTGTGAGTCCATTCGCTCTTACCTGCTCGCGTGCCATTCAACACGTATATCGTATATCCCAAACCCTCGATGCCCGCCCTCTTAGTCTCTGATCGTACCCAGTTAGGGATATGTCTTCCTTTCCTGCAACTTGCGTTTCGTGCAGCCCCTGAGGCAGGGGAAGAAAGGACGGATGGAAGGACGAGACAACGGGGAAGGAGGAGGATCGAGCACGAGAGGGAGTAGCAGAAAATGGCAGGATCTGAAAACACATGGCAGGACCAGACGGTCGGGTAAACGCTGCCCGGCGGGTGGGGAAGGCGGGCCAAAGTGGCCAGGTCGAGCAGGCGGCTTTCAAGCGTGAGTAGTGAGTACTGCAGGAATCGCGAGTGAGTCTCGAGCGATAGCGACATTCCCAAATGAACCGTGAGGAAATCCACAGCGAGAGCGTGAGTCCTGAGTGTCGAGGGCGCGGCGTCTGAATAAACAGCAGGGAAGTACGCGAGAGCGCGATTCCTATACAAATTGTAAGGAAGTCCCACGCGAAAGCGCGATGTGGGAATACATTGATGGGGCCGTTGTTGTAAACTGGGGGCCAACAACCAAGTTCTGAGACCCACATATTTGCCCTGGTAAAAAAAAACAGGGTGCGAGCCCCGGGAAGGGCAATTCAATTTTAAAAAGGCAATGTGCCCCGGAAGGGGGGATCAGTAATAATTTTCCTGAAGAGATGAGAGTTCAACAAAAAAGACGACGACAACAACAACATCAACATCAGCATCAACAACAGCAACAACAATGATTTGAAGACTGTTCGCTCCTATCTGCTCGCGTGCGAGTCAACATGTAAATCCCTAATCTGCTACTCGCCCTCTTCGTCGCCAGACGTACCCGCTTTGTGGCACATCTGCAAGACATGCCACGCCGATTTTGCGCAGCCCCGAAAACAGGGGAAGAGAGGACGGATGGCAGGGGGAGGGAGAAAGATGGAGCACGAGACAAATCAGTACGAGGGGGGCCAGGAGAGCAGAAAGCACGAGGCACGATCAAACGGGCAGATCGGGCCGGGCAGACCCTAGCGGGCGGGCTCTGAAGGCTGGCCCAGGCGGCCAAGCCGAGAAGGCGGGTTGCTGAAGCGTGAGTCTTGAATGAGTCACAAAGAAATGTCGGGTGACGGCGCGAGTCCTAAGGAAATTGTAAGAAAAGTCAATGCGAGAGCGAGATTCCTGAGTGTCGAGGGCGCGGCGCTTGAGTAAATTGCAAGAAGTCCCACGCGAGAGCACGATTTCTGATAAATCGTGAGGATTTCCCGCGCGACAGCGCGATTTCTAAATACAATGTGAGGAAGGATCAGGCTGGAGCCGTTGATGTTGTTGTAGTCCATGGCCCAACAACACGGTTTGATCACGACGATTCTCCGTGATAAAAAACAGGGTGCGGGTCTCAAGGGGCGCACTTCAATGGAGAAACCAAATGTGCGTTGGTGATGGGGAGACCAGGAGAAATTCTAGACGCTTCGCGTAATGCGTGGCTTCCAGCTCTTCGTTCCTAGTAGCGCGCCGCCCACTGGGTTGGCCCGGCGGTGGAGGCGCTCCGCTAGTTTGATGCGTGGTTTGCAGATACAGAGCCGATCATGCTCTCCTGGCGTGGAGGACTTAATTCCACTCTTGCGTTGTTCGGCCTTTCGCTTGCACGTTGCACCTGCTACCCTGGCCTTCAGCTGACAGCTCAGCCAGCCCAGCCAGCTGCAGCCCCGCCGGCGGCTGCTACTGAGTGCTGGCCCGGCCGCTTCGCTCCAGGCTCGCGCGTAGCCAATTTGGCAGGCCCGTGCCCCAGACCTCTCCTTCGGCGACTGCGTGACCGCGTCCGCCCGCGAGCAAAAAAAGATCCCCACCAGCCCATCCAGAAACGATGCCCAGGAAAGCTGACGGAAGAAGGGAAGGAGAGACTCACATAGTGAACCGGAGCGGGCAACAACGGCGAATTGGGAGATCTGCTGTGGCGAAGGTTGCAAGTGTTATTGTTGGTGTTCTTGCTCCTGCTGGTTCTGCTGCTACTGTTGCTGTTGCTAGTGCTGCTGCTGCTGTTGTTGCTGATGGTGCTGGTTCTCGGATGATGAGTACACGGATAAAGGGGGAGGAGGAGGAGGAGGAGGAGGAGGAGGACGAGGAGGAGGAGGAGGACAGGAGGAGGAGAAGAAGAAGAAGGACAAGGAGAAGGAGGAGGAAACAGGGCGGACATGTGATCCTCTTAGGATGCCTCTTGGGGGTTGTTTTGGAAACCTCTTGGAGCGTCTGGGGGGGATCTTGGGGGCTTCGGGGATCCTCGTGAAGCCTCTTCGGGTCTCTTTGGAGGTCTCTTGAATGCCACACGGAGCCCCTTGGGATGTCTCGTGGGCGGTTGTTTTGAAGCCTCTTGGGACGTCTCGGGTGTCTCTTGGCGGTCCTGAGGACTCTTGGGCGTCGTGGGTGCCTCGGGGAGGCCGCTTGGGGTCCTCTTGGAGGTCTGTTGGTGGTCTCTTGGTGCCATTTTTGGTGCTATCTTGGGGCCATCCTGAGGCCTCTTGGGGCCTCCTGGGCGCCTCTTGGGCCCGTCTGGGCTTCTTTGGGGGGCCTTTCGGGGCGTTCTTGGAAGCTTTGGGGGCTCTCTTTGGGGCCATCTTGTATGATATCGGTCAACGAAGGGGGGTCCTTAATTACGCCCCCCCCCCAGGCATGGGGCCAAAACCCTAGTAAACCAATGATGTTTGCTTCCTCGCCGAGGCCGTTTTGGACGCTCCGACACCCCGCGGAACCCCCAGTCCAGGTCCATGGGGAGGGGGTAGGGCAAGCTAGGTGCGCTCGCGTCATATCTGACGTCCTACCCCTCCCTCCCATCCCTTACCATGGCGCTGATTTTCTCTATCCGCGGACGCGTGTCGTAGCGGACCTGTGGCTCCGCGCGCGCGTGCGTAGTGGGTGGTGGTGCACGTGCGTGCGTGCGTGCGTGTGTGCGTGGTTGTCGTGGTGGTGGTGGTGGTGGTGGTGGTGGTGGTGGTGGTGGTGGTGGTGGTGGTGGTGGTGGTGGTGGTGGTGGTGGTGGTGGTGGTGGTGGTGGTGGTGGTGCTGGTGGTGGTGGTGGTGTTGGTGTGCTGGTGCTGGTGGTGGTGGTGGTGGTGGTGGTGGTGGTGGCGGTGCGGCGCGGTGGTGGCGGGCGGATGGGCGCGCGAGAAAGAGGCCCGCGCTGGGGCGAGAACGCCATCCTGAACGACGGAGGCCAAACACCGATCCGAAAATGAGGCCCACGCTGCAGCGGGAGCACGATTCGGAACGATTCGGGAGCAGAAATGAGGCCGGCGCCTCAACGAGAGCAGCATTTTGGGAAAAATGACGCCGGCGCCTCAGCGAGAGTCGTTTCCCGGGATTTCCCGGGAATCCTGTGTGTAAAAAAAACAGAACGCGGAGGGTGCGCGGCCATCACCCGGACGCCATCAGGGGAAGAGGGAGAGTATCTTCATATTGAGTAACTAATTGTGGAGGGGGAAGGGGAAGAAGGAGGGGTGGAAGAGGAAACCCCCTAAACCACCGACGCCCAAAGGGCTGGTGGGATTGTTCCTCACGGGTGAGAGTTTAACAGCAGCAAGCACGTTAAGACTGTTCGCTCATATCTGCCCACGCGCCATTCAACACGTATATCCCGAACTCTGGATGCCCGCCCTCTTCTTTTTCCATGGTTTGGGGGGCACATCTCTCTAACCTGCAAAGTGTATTTCGTGCAGGCCCTAAGGCACGGGAAGAGAGGACGGATGGAAGGATGGGGCAAAGGGCAGTCGGGTTGCTGAAGCGTGCGTCCTGGATGAATCGCGAGGAAGTCTCGAGCGATAGCGCGATTCCCAAATCAATCACGAGGAACTCCACAGCGTGAACGTTGTCGAGGGCGCGGCGTTTGAATACATTGCGAAGAGGTCCCACGCTTGAGCGCGATTGCTGATAAATTGTGAGGATGTCCAGCGCGAGGGCGCGATTTGGAACTGAATTGCGAGTGCGTGCCAGGCGGGAGCCGTTGTTGTTGTTATTGTAGTCCGGGGCCCAGTAGCCCAGTTTGGTGACCCATCATTTCCCCTTGTACAATTCAGCGTGCGAGCCCCAGGAGAAAGGGTTCTAGTTGGGAATGCAGTGGTTACCGGAGGGGGCGGATCCACATTGGTTTATTTTGAAGGCATCAAATATCGACAACAGCAGCACCTATGTTTAATACAGTTCAATGTCATATTCTCGTGCCTCGTTCAACATATTTTCTTCGAGCCTTGGATGACCGTCTTCCTCTTCTTTGATCTTACCACCTTTGGGGTTATCTGTTCCTTCTGTTACACGCACTGTTTACGCAGCTTTTGAGACAGGAAGACAAGAAACAATGAAGCAGGTTGAGAGCGAGTATGAAGGGAGGGGGATGAAGCGAGTGAGGAGGGAAGGGGGCAAGAGGGAGTGAGGGAGAAGATGGAGGACACGAGGGAACAGCAAGAGGGACTCGCAAGATGTAATGGCAAGGAAGTCTCCAGCACGAGCGCGGTTCTTGAGTAAACAAATGATGAGGAGGTCCCCAGCGAGAGCGCAATTCCAGAACGCCGAGGGAGCGATTCGTGAATCAATTGCAGGAAGCTTCAAGCGAAAGCGCAAATCCCGAGTACATGGTAAGGAAGTCTGTAGCCGAAGCCCGGTTTTTCCATACACTGTGAGGTAGTATCAGGTGGAAGCCGTTGTTGTTTTTGATGTTGATGGTAATGATGTTGATGATGGTGGTAATGTTGTTTATGATAATGGTGTTGCTGTAATTGCTGTAAGCATGAGGCTGGCAACACACACTGACGCGCGATGTCTTCCTTTGCAAAACAGGGTGTAAGCCCAAGGAGGGGCACTTCAACGGACAAACACAGCGGATTCTTGCGGGATCACCACTAATTGGTGTCCAGAAGTGATAATTCAACGATCGTGCCGCGTACTTCTGCACGACACAAGGGGGGGCCTGGGGCGGGCAGGAGCTGCGGGAGCACTGCGAGACGCTGCGCGCCCTGCGGTCGCACGCTTCTCCGAGCTCGCCACAGCAGTCCCCGAGCGGGGATCTCTCGCGCCTGCTGTTGGACCTCGCCGCCGCCGTCGTCGCCACCGCCGCCGCCTTCGTGGCCACCGCCATTGTCGTCGCCGTCGTCATCGCCTCCCTGGGCTTGAGGTGCTCCCTTGCGCTCTCGGTGGCGGTCTGAGGGGCCCAGCTTCCAGATCGTGCTGGAGGGGGGTGGGAAGAGGAGGAGAAGGAGGATAATGATGATGCAGGAGGAGATAGAGGAGGAGGAGGAGGAAGAGGAGGAGGCGGAGGAGGACGAGGAGGACGAGGAGGAGGAACAGGAGAAGGAGGAGAAGGTTGATGATGATGATGATGATGATGATGATGATGAAGATGATGGTGATGATGATGATGATGATGATGAGGAGGAGGAGGAGGAGGAGGAGGAGGAGGAGGAGGCGGGTCAGAAGCGAGGAGCAAAGTCCTCTTTCTTAGCTATACTATTATACTTCCTTCCTCCCTTCCCTCCTATCGTCCTTCCCTCGTGCCTTCGTTCCCCCTTGAGATCCGACGCCGCGAGACAAAATGCAGCATCGCGACAAAACATCGCGACCTGAGCTCTGGACCCCACTTGTCAGATGCCCTTGTCCGAGTCGTCTATGAACGCCTCCGGGGCCCGACAAACTAGCTGAAAACGCCCGCTGTGCAGACACTGCCCTAGACATGCGACGTCCTGTTTTTTTCAATGCGGGGTCCCTGAAAGTTCCGACCCTTTCCCCGGGACCGGTTTTTCATCCCGACCGAGTCGTTGTTTGAGGTCCCGAGGCCCAGCGAGGGTCCCCCAAGGCCGAAAATTACCAAAAACCTCCCGTCCTGATTTTTCACGACGCGATCATGTCTGGGTCCGCCTCGCTGCCGACGGACAAAAAGCGTGGGCACGGGCGGGACCGGCTGCGCGTGAGAGAGGAGGAGGAGGAGGAGGAGGAGGAGCAGGAGCAGGAGGAGGAGCAGGAGGAGGAGGAGGAGGAGGAGGAGGAGGAGGAGGAAGGAGGAAGCGGAGGAGGAGGAGGCGAAGGAGGAGCAGGATCAGGAGCAGGAGCAGAGCAGGAGGAGAGGAGGAGAAGGAGGAGGAGGAGGAGGAGCAGGAGCAGGAGCAGGAGGAGGAGGAGGAGGCCGCGCGAGCATGTCTGGGGCAGCGCCTGCATCTCCGGGTCCTCCGTGCCGTGGCCCACGAGTCCGGGTGGTCTGCAGGCTCCGCCTCTCTTTTTCGGCGGGGAGGGCCGGGGCGCTTCGGAGCCTCGGAGGGCACCGCAGCGCCCCGGGGACGCGCGCCGTGCTCGGACCCAGAGTTCCCAGACCCTCCTCCTCCTCCTCCTCCGCCTCCGCCACTCCTCCTCCTGCCCCTCCTCCTCCGACTCCCCTCTCTCCTCCTCCTCCTCCTCCTCCTCCTCCACCTCCACCTTCCTCCTCCTCCTCCGCCTCCTCATCCTCCTCCTCCCTCTCCTCCTCCTCCTCCTCCTCCTCCCTCCTCCTCCCTCCTCCTCCTGCTCCTCCTCGCCGCCTCCTCCTCCTCCTTCTCTCCTCCTCCGCCTCCTCCTGCTCCTCCTCCGCCTCCTCCTCCGCCTCCTCGTCCTGCTCCGCCTCCTCCTCCTCCGCCTCCTCCTCCTCCTCCTTCTCCTCCTCCTCCTCCCCCCCCCTGCCATCAGAGGAGGGGCGGGTCACCCAGGGCCCCTTGGGATTTTGGACGAAAAATTGAAATAGTCAAACAATATCGCAAATATGTTCAACAAGTATTGAAAAATCGTTCCCAGGCTATGTTTTGACTATGTTTGAATATTCCTCCTGTAGAGGGACAGGCCCGACTATCGGCTCAGGATGAAGAGCCCGTCCCGGGGAAAGGGTCCAGACCGCTGGGGTCCGCGTTGCCCAGAAATCACGACGTCGGGGGTCTGGGTTTGGGTCTCTTGATCTGTCCCGGGCGGTGGCCCCAGATGTCCCGACCCCTTCCCTGAGATCTGTGCGTTGTGGCTTTTTCACAAGGGGCGCTCTCGCCAGGTTTCGGGGCCTGGGACCATCACAGATCGATCGGATCGATCTGAGAGGGGCCGCTGGACTCCACTGGCACAGGATTTGTTGCCCACCCACTTGTCCCGCGCCAGTTTTTTTCCCGCATTCGGTTTCAACATCAAACAACTCCCCAAAAAATCTGTCCCGCGCCAGCAAGGCAGGCATCGGTTGTCGGGGGGGGGGGTCGCCGCGATCAATCGTGCGGGAGGGGTCACCCTTGCAAGCCAGTCGATGACCTGGGCGTCTTTCTGCGTCCAAGCGTCATCGTTAACTTCGTCGCATCGTCGCCGCGGTCTCGTCGCGACGTGGATCGATAACGTGGCGCATGCAGTCGCGCCCGCCAGGTTCTGACGAGCAATTGGAGCGAATGTGCGCAGATGAGGCGCGCGACGGAACCCCGTGAAAATGATTGACGCTGCGCGCGCTCCCACCAGCCCGTCCAGAAACGATCCACGCGCGAGTTACCCTGGCCAGGGAAACGCAGCGGCATGTAGCCCATTCGTAAATCACATAAGAGGCGGAGGCGGAGGAGGAGAAGGGCGAGCAGGAAACAGAGGAAGTAGTGAGGGACGTAGCCCATCCAGGAACAATTCCCAGGGGAGTCGTCTGGAGGAGGGGCGTCGGTGAGAACAGAGTGAAACAAGGAGGCGAATTGCGGTGAAGTTTCGCACCAGGGAGCCGCTTGGAGCCATCTTGGGGCAATGTTGGAAGCCTTTGCGGCTCTCTTGGGCACTTGGGACCCTCATGGGGCCCTTTTGGGGCTCTCTCAGGGCGTTTTCCGGGGTGTTGCCTCTTGGGGTCTTTTTGGAGGCCATCGATCAAAAAAACTGGGGTTCTTCACGTCAGCCCCCCCGTCGGGAACTGACACATATTGGGGCGCTCTTCAGGCGCTCTCGGGCGCTCCTGGGGCTGTCGTGGAGCCCACTTAGTCTCCTGCTGAGGCTCTCTTGTGCGGTCTTGGAGCCATCGTGCGCTCTGGAGCTGAACGGAAGCGACACGACGCGAAAACAGATACCATCGGATCCTTTCAACTCTAGAGGGATGTCTGACTTCTCGGAAGCGTTCTTGGAAGACTGCGTGGCAATTTGGAGTTGTCTTGAGGCGGTATTGAGCCTATTCGAGGCATGTGGGAGTCTATCTTAAAACACGTTAGGGTATTTTGTGCCATCTTGGGGGCCATCTTGGGTTTTCTGAGGCCCATTTGCAAGCCCTCCATCGTTGACCCTCCTGGAAACGTGCCGCGAGGGACATCAAACCAACGCATCAAACTCGCATTTATTGGGCGCGGCGCTTCCGGTGCACACTGGTGCTGGTGAATCTGGCGCACTTGGTGTACACTGGCGTTTCGCCTGAGACATCCTCAAGTCTTCGTCCCGGTGTACACCATGTGCGTGCCGGGGGGGCGTCCCAATGTGCACCAAGGGTGAGCCTCTGCGCTACCTTCCTCCTCATCTCCCCCTCTCCCCCCGTCCTTGTCCCCTCGCTCCCTACCAACCCCCTCCTTGCCCCCTCTCCCCCCTCCTCCTCTCCCCCCCTTGCCCCCTCTCCCCCCTCCCTCGCTCCCCCTCTCCCCCCTCCTTGCCCCCTCTCCCCCCTCCTTGTCCCCTCGCTCCCTACCAACCCCCCTTCAGCGCCCTCCTGAGATCTGGGATGGCTCCCCCCTCGGCCCTCTCCTGAGATTTAAGCCAGGGCGCGGCGCGCCGGGCTCACGGGGGACGCCGCGCGTGCTGGCGAACATCGCCTCTGCCTGGGCTCCGATTTCTCGACGCTTCCCGTGTCCCTCCCAGGAGGATCGTGAGCCGCCTGATCCGCGGCCCTGCGCGCGTTAGGTAATTTAGTCGCGTCCGCGGCCCGTTCGCGACCTTCCGCCGCTGGCGCTTCCGCCTGCGGCTGTAAAAAAAAAAGTCCCTCCCAGGCCATCCAGAAGCGATTCCCGCGCTGTCGGATGACTGTGTTGACTACGTCCACGGCTCCTGACGGCGGTGCCCACGGCACTCTCGTGCTTACTCGACCCCGTGCCCGAGACGAAGATTGCCCTGGTCCCGGTCAGCTCTCAGACGTCGTCGACCCTGTTCGTGAGTGCGCTTGGCTGTCTCTGATCCGGTGGCTCAGGCGCGTTACGGTGTCGATCACATCCATCGTTCCCCCGGCTACTCCGCTGGACCGCCCGGGTTCAGCCCCTGGACGGTTGTCTGCAGGATCAGTGTTCCCTTCAAGAGTCTCGGTGTGCGACTTTGGTGGCGCCACCCCATGCACTAGTCCCATGGCCAGAGAGTTCTCCTGGTTAACTGGTGTAGCGTACTGGTAGTGGTCTTCATGGCCACATCCTGGTACCACCACCGCGCCATTTCGGCTGCGCCCCAACCCTGGTTGGGTAATCGTGCATGTGCGCGCTCCTGGGCCTGGTTCCTGGCAGCTGCAGCCCGCCCCCTTTCACGCTGGCTCGCCCGCTTAGGTGCTGCTTAGGTCGCCGGCCCGTCGGCGTTAGGCAATTAGGCTCGTGCGCGGCCCGCTCGGACCCTACTCGCCGCTGGCGCTCTCGCCTGCGGCCGCGACAAAAAAAACACCAGGCCATCCAGAAGCGATTCCCGCGCGAGCTGCCCTGATCAGAGAAGTGTAGCAGCATGTAGCCCATTGGTACGCCACACAAGAGGCGGAGGAGGAGGAGGATGAGGAGGAGGGCAGGAGAAGAGGAGATAGAAAAGGCGATACTCCAGAAACGATGCCCAGGCGAGCTGTCTACGTAGAGGTGGGGCGATGTCAGGGATTCTCCAAGGCTGGCGTTTCCTTCCGAGCCGTTGTTTGGTGGTCCTGGGGTCCGGCGAGGCATACAAAGGCAACCCAGATTCGGCTCCGATGTTGCAACATGTTGGCGGACTTGTGGCGCAGAAGCTCCGGCAATGTGCTGTGCTTCGACCTCGCAGGTGCGTGGGGCGGCGGAGTTTTCTCAAGCCCTGCCAGCGAGCCAGTACTTCTTGGTGGTGGTGGCGTCACTCGGTATCGTTCAACCGATCCCCATCGCCATCCCCATCCCCTTCGAGACCCCCACCAAATTACCCCCCAGTTGGGGATACACCCCTCGATACTCGAAGGGAAGGGCCTATATGCCCATTTAGGGGTGTGAATCGGCCAGTGGGGCCCAGGCCACGCCGCTGGGGACGGGGATCGGTTCAACGATACTCAGTCACCGTCATCATTCAGACTTCTCCTCGTCCTGCCTTCGGGTCTCAGGACGAAAGCGCCGCGCGCCAGTACGAGGAGTACTACCGCGCCGGCTTCTCCGACGCGGCCAGGTCGTTCGAGGCGAGGCGCGAAGAGGTCTTGAGGAGGCATTGGCGCCGCCGCCTCCCTCCTCATCTCTCCTCCTTCCTCCGCCCTCCCTCCTCCCCTTCCTCCCACACTCCCTCCCTTCCTTCCTTCCTTCCTCCCTCATCCTCCTCCTCCTCCTCCTCCTCCTTCTCCTCCACAGCTACGTGCGCTCCTCCCTCCCTCCCTCC